>JAOEGS010000779.1:0-70856 GCA_025447755.1 Corythornis vintsioides | reverse complement strand
GGATGACATTGAGAAAAGTCTGGCTCCATCCTCTCTACACTCACCCTTAACATATTGATAGACATTGATGAGGCCCCAATCAGCCTTGCTGATACCCATCCATAGAAGTGGACTGACATCATTCAGGCATAACTCCACAATCATTGCAGGAGACTCACAAAAGAATGCAAGGAACTAACTGGAAGAAAAACTCAAATCTTGACCAGTATCCTCTAAAGCAGCTCTGCACCCTCATCAAGACAACCATACTGAGCATAACCAGGCTTTTCTTACCTCATAAGGCAGCTTATCAAAATATCCGTTGGACGGCCATTCCCTGAGGGTGACGATGCTGAGCTGTTTGTTAAGGGTGTCCATCCCACACTCATCCTTCCCTTCATCCTCATCTTCATCAATATCATTCAAATCAATCATTGAAGGCTTCAGTGAAAGCACAGGTCTCTCTTTGACACCGTGCAGCACTACAGCATCCAGTTCAGTGTAATAGTCCAGCAGAGAGCTGTTCACTTCCAGTCGGATCAAGTTAGTGGGGAAGTTGATCTGTTTGATGCAGGGTGTGAACTGCCGAGCCTGGGGACCACTCACCTTTGTGGGTGCCTCAGACCAAAGGATTTCCCATCTGTCAAAGAAAAATTGCACACATGGACACTATAGGGATTAAAATCTAATTTGCTAAAGCAGTTCCTGAGCACAGTTATTCTGTCAGGAGTATTTAACAAGTGAGGAACACGATTAAAAAGACAATGGAAATTGTTCTCCCTAGATTTGGTAAATATCCTAAGGATTAATTTAACACTAATTCACAACCTTAGCATATTTTCTCTGCATTGCTAACTAACAAAACAAGCTGTATACTCATAGTCACACCCTTGTGTTAGAGCACTGTTAGCCATGCACAAGTTGTGCTATCATCTCTCAGCTAAGGTAATAATAAAGGGATTACAAATGTCTTCACAATGATGGTGTGTTAGTGCAAGTATGCAGGGAACAGTTGTCTCATGGAACCCAAATATACAGTCAACTGACCTCTCATTTCCCACCAAAGGTTTGCACACACACACACACACACACACACACACACACACACACACCCCAAAAAACCAAAAAACACAAACAAAAAACCCCCCACAACTCAGACTCTTTTACATTAAATCTTTTCAACTGTCACTGCAAATTATATATTAAAAAAAAAAACAAACCTAAACTTTACTTTGCTTATCTGCCCACAGAAGAAACTATTCCTTTTCAAAATAATTCACTGATAAATTAGTACCTAAACTTAAACTAGTACCTCAGCATCTTGGCTTTCCCTACCAGACACTACTACTCTGGACAAGTATTGCTCAGCACTGACAGGTACTGCTGAATAGACATGGGGAAAAAGAATTCATTAAAAAAAGCAAAACAAACCACAACTCAACCAACCAGCAACATAAAATCTGCTTTATTTTCCAGAAGCAAGTGCTTGAGCCTTGTCCATCACAACAAAAAGTAAACTAGATGTAAGCATTTTCCTTAAAACATAGAACACACTATGAACACTTAGAAGCTTACTGATATTTGCTACTATTTTAAGGATAGGAAAATTAATCTTATCACCTGAAGCTTTCATTTCATGATGGACTTTTTCAGGTATGCACAGATGAATTTTTCTATCCTACATCATTATGCCCTCCAAAAATACCTTAGAGTAGAATGGGAGACCTGCAAAAGTTTTCTGTCAAAGGGGAAAAAAAAAGTCATCAACTAAAAACAAACTTGCAGGACTGGTGAATAATGGCACACCAGAAAGCACCAGTGTAGGAGAGTGGACAACTCTACCCTAAGGTTAACAGTTTTTATAAGAGGGACTTATTAATAAGAGAAGATTTCAATCATTTAGGAAATTAATGTCCAATCATGGCAACATGTAACAGACACAGGCACTGTCACACCTTCTCACATAGGTCGATTCCCTAAACAAATACTTCATGTTGGCAATGCACATGACCTTTCCTGAACACATCCAGATCACAACCTGACATTTTGCTTAGACACTTTCATATACCCACTCAAACCACCCTTAGGGAAACTCAAGGCTATTTTTTCACTAATTTAGCACATGCTGGACCATCAACTTTTAACAGAATGTGTCTCAGTTATTGACTTCTCCTTTGGTGCCCTGGAGAGAGGATTGTCTGGCAGTAGCAGAGCTCTGGAAAAAAAAAGAATACATCTGGAGCTCTAGGTTCATCAAACTGAAGAGCAATAACCTCCCTTTAGCAAGGAGTATCTCTAGTTTCCAGCCTTTTTAATAAAGGCACATAGCATGGCTTTACCACCTGGTGACACTCCACATTACACACCATGTGCTAAGGAACAAGACTGGTGACTTTCTTCCACTGTTCTTGTCATACTGTTTTCTGCTCATCAGTAGCCCACCAAAGTCACTTTAAAGGAGTTTGCTGTTGGTTTGACTTAAAAACTGCAAGTCTATCAGGTTGATTGGATGTTCTTCTCTGCCTTGGTGGTACCACATACAACATCAGGCCATGGTAATTACTGAGTCAGAGTTGGTAAATTCTTCCTGAGTGCAGGCACACTCTTCATACATCCCTTCCTGCACTTGGAAGTGGTCTCCATCTAGGATCAGCACTTCAACACTTAAATGAGCTACATATCATCTGAATGGGAGTGAAGACTCCACAGTTGGAAATGAATAAAAAAAAAAAAAAAAAATTCAAAGAGGCTTCAGTAAGAACTCCACTTCTTCTGTCCTGAAGCACTTATTGTTATGGTCACCCATTTCAAAAAGTCTGAAGAAAGGCATTTTGACAATCAGTCCTAGTTTGAGGGTGAACCCCAGAATCAGCTTCTCTAATAAGGTCTCCTACACGATTTGTTCCAAGGTTAATATTCTTGACAAACTATTTAACCCAAAAGAAAATTAATTCCCACAAATACCTGTAAAGAAGTCAAATGAATCTTCCTCCTGCTCCCCCTCCCCCCAACTTTAATTATGTAGTTCTCAAAATATTAAGCAGGATCAAGTGACTGAAGGTAGGCCATGGTCTGTCCTCAAGTCTTGCAGATACAGTGACAGCTGATCAAAGATGGTGCAAAGAGAGTGCTTTGATAAGAAAGTTTCACCAGCAGTGGGCTAGAAAGCATCAGTCTTTACACTGTCATGCAAAGCCCAAATTAGAGGCAGTAATATCTACAGATTTTTTTTCTACTGATTGAAGAAAATGAGGACTTTAAGTGAAGTTTCTCCATACAGTTTTAACGGACTTGGTTTTCCCCATTAGATTTCTCTCTATCTCATGAAGATAGCCAGAAACTCATTCTGCTTACATTTAAAAAAAAAAAAAAAAAAAGAAATTCCCATTCTCTTTTCCTCACCATGAAGGAAAATACAGCCTGGTGATTTTTAGGCTGAGAAACATACTTGAAAAGTTTATGTCAAATGAGAGTACATATTTAATGCTTATTTAATTTTTGATTGACCTAATGCTGTTGGAAAGATTTTTAATGGCTAAGATGATACCCAAGTAGATCTTGATGTTTCTGAAGAAAATATATAATAAGAAAGATTATTTGGAAAAGCAGCTCCTAGGAAAGCAATCAGAATTCTCTCCAGCTAGACAAGATTAAACACTGCATGCAATCTTCTGAAATTTCTTGCATTGCAAAATTGAGATTGGAGTAAGTGAAAGATGCACTACATGTGATTCAAGCACAGAAAATAAATGTCCTGTCCCAAGACACTTACAGCAGTGTTAAAAGCCAAGAGAAAGTTTCATATAGACCAATAAGAAAAGCATAAAGACAGAGAATAATACAACTGCACCTTTGCTGAAATTGCAACCTCAGGAACAAATATAATCATGATATGTGATTAGAATACATCTGCTTTTAGCCATAGTAAATAATCCATAGGCTACCTACAAGGAAATGTCTCCTGCCTGCTGATATGCCAGGGATGCTTCAGCACACTATGTTCAACATAACTTGGAATGTGCACCCCTGGCCACAGCTGTGAGTTTGGAAATGCCAAAGGCAGGGAAAATTGATCATGGGAACAATTCAGAACCACTCAGATCAAGCTGATAAGCAGAGTTCTATTGAGTATGGGGGAATATGGAGCAGTGTTCCATTCTGAAATACCAGAGAGAGCAGACAGGACCCCAAGAATGCTCGTAGCATTTAAAATAGCAAAAGGTATTTCAAACAACTGCCTGGTCCACCTGAGTTTTTAAATGGGCTTCTCAAACAAGACTGTGTCCCATGAACCCAGAATTCATTCTTCCATGACAGCCATCTGGACAAGAAAAAGCTGTTTCCCTGAAGATGTCAAGGCAAGTTATAAGCAAGGATGCAAATGGATAGAACTGAAGTTGTGTTATCCATAGGTGAGATCCAGCCCTGAAGGTACCTTATCACACTCTGACGTGTTGATGGGATCAGCAGTGGTTTGGGTGCCTTCATCTGGGATTCACAGGGAATAAAAGGTAGAGTGAAAGAAGTATCTGGTTGCCACTCTCTACAAGCAAGAGACTCACAATATTTTCCATTCAGTACACTGCCTGTTTTCTTTATCAGAAGGGGAATTTTTTTTTTCCATCACATATTTTGATCCAGATTCTGGCTGCCAGTAAAAAAATCTACATTCTCACCTGGATTAGCACTGTATTGCTTATATTCAATAAACTTCCTAATGGAAGGAGCCTTTGGCTTTGTCCATTCCTAGCCTGCTCCTCTAGCTGCACCATCTTCTACAAGTTCCAAAACCTTCAGAAAGAGCAAGGAACCTCACATGCAGTACAGTTAATATACTGAGCCAAGTTGTTGATCTACAAATCAAACTCAGAATTTTACTCAAAAGAGCATCTGGCAAAATTCTAATGACATAAAAAGAAATAAAATTAAATATACATAAATGTTGGCAACATACAAGACAAAATGGAACTACACCCAGCCAGTCAAATGATCATGGCATCTGACCTGTGAAAAATAACCTAATCAGTGTTACACTTTATCTGTGGGAGAAAAAAAAAAAATTAAAAAAAAAAAATAAATCACAAACCAAACTCTAATCTATTAAAGAAGCAATCATCACTTAGCAGTGAAGACATACACTATTAAACATCACCTCAGCACCACCATAAATCCCAGACTAATTAGGAAACTCTGGTTCACTGTATCACTACAAGAGAAACTGTCAAATAAGTTTAAAAGGCCACAAAAGAAGAAAAGGGGCCATTTTTTTCTTTTGTAGTCCAACTTTAAAAAGTGAAGTTATTTTTGTAAAAGGCAAAATTTGGAAAACTTCTGAAAAAAAGTGATTTCTTACTTGAAAGCTCTTCTTTAAACACACACAAGCTCTATCTGACAGCAGCTAACTATTAGGAGTATCCAAATGTTTCAGAAGGGCTGACACTAAAGAAGTCATTAGGGAATTGCCTTCTGGATAAATGAGGAGGAAAAAGAAACCTGCAAGGAGACATTTTCCTCAACACAGAAGCTGGCTAAATCTTATCCATCAATCTAATACACTGTGAGAAACAAAATTCTCTTTGTTGGGTTCAGTTAAAGTCACTACCAGGTGCAGTGCCCCCATCACACCTGTCTGGAGAACTGCTTCTTTCACTGGTTAAAGAGGAATTGTCAACAAACCTTTAAGTACACAAAAAGTGCACTACAGTACAAAACCTCAAGGCTACACTGGTATAATAATCATAGCACAACAGAATAAAAAAATTAAAAAAGGAGGGGGGTTTCTTTACCACAGAAAAACTTGAGACCATCTAGTATAATATTCCCTTAATCTCAGATGATTGCTTTTTCTTGGATTTTCTGCATTCAGATAAATCATGTAAAAATATAGGTACAAAGAAGGTAAATACCAGGATGTACAGTTTGGTAGACAGCATTGTTTGTAGCATTTACAATCTTACAGGAAAGTATATAAAGGACAAACAACAACAACATAAATTACCTTACTTCAGCTGGTGGATTTTGTGAGTAAGGATTTGCAGAGCATGCCAAAATCCTGACTACTGCTCCAGGGTGATAAGTTTCCAGAATGTGCACTGCAGTAGGATAAACTGGTTCCTCAAAAGCAAGTTCCACATAGTCCTGGCTGCAGAAGGTGGGTGGTGTCCTCTTGAAGGGCAGCCGAGCGCTGGGGCAGCGATCCCACCAGGTGCCGTAAGTTCGAAAGACAGCAGTCTGGGTGAAGTCACCAGAGCTGGGGTAGACATTGGGAATACCTGCTAAATTCCACATGGTGTAGGACATGCTGTTTTCACTGCCATAGTGAGAGCTGAAATCCAACACTTCTTTGGCATACTGGACTATTTCCACGTTGAGAGGTAAGGCTCGAGTGCTCGACTCCACAGCCCTCCGGCTGTTCATCTCTCCCCTCGTCGCTGTCCTAGCTCGGCGCCGAAGGCACATGTAGTAAAACATGCTCAGAACTGTTAACATGGGAAACACTGGTGACATCTAGGTATTACTTGGGAAGATGTGAAAGGTCAGGAGTCCTTCCTAAGGTGCATTAACTGCTTGGGGTGTTTTGGAAAAGAGCTGGTAAAACAGAAGGAATAAACTTAGTGAGCGGAGAAAATATTCTTAGAAAGCAAACTTCACCCCTATGAATATCTTTTTAAACCAAGTACTGCTGCTAAAACATTAATAATCTCTTACATTTTAAGACAATTATTTAGTTAGAGGCTACTAAGTATGGCTTCCCACTTACTGTGTTTAAAAAAAGGCTATGAAGGAACATTAGCCAAAACTAGTCCTCAAAAGATCCTAAAAAAAGACTAATGGTTAAATTAAGCATTATTTTCAGGGATTTATTAAGGAGAAGAAAAAAACCCAATAAATCTTGCATTGACTTATGGAAATGAAGTCAAGCATGAAATGAAATCTGGTCCTTCAGTAAACAACTGTAGAAGAGTATCTGAAATTAGCTAAAATTATCCTTAGTATTGCTTTGAAATACTTAAAACTAGAACTGACTTTTAAACAAAGTACTCAAATATCTAGTTCAGCTGCAGCAGTACACAGCTCAACAAACCCCAAGTTACTCTACTGCTTATATTTTGCAGTAAAACTGCTCCCAGATCCAAATTAGTTCATTTTAAGCTAACTCGAGTATATCTATAGTGTTTTATAATCTGGAGACTAAATACACCCTTCAGAGACAGGTCATATAGAAAACTGGACAGCCACTCCAGCAAAATGGTTCTTCTAATTTGTTCCCATAGTTTGTAATTGGTTATAGAAGTGAAAAGAGCAAGCTTTGGGTAGTTAATCTAAACAAAAATTAACCTGCTGCTTCCTTTATCAGAGCACTAGCCTGAATCAGATGCAAAATTACTGGTTTTACCCTTTGAAGTTGTCCATGACAGCATTCACCAATGATAGAAGGGTCACCAGGCTCCTGAAGGGTGCTCAGAATTCATTAATGACATCATCTTCCTTTAAGCCAAACAACAAAGTAAGTCTTCAAAAGAGTTCTGACATCAGAAGCAGAAGTCTCCATAGAAAGCATTTTACTTCTGATAAGAGAAAATATTTTCCATTTATGTAACAATTCAGTTAAAGGCAAAATGTACTAGATCTGCATAACACCAGGCCACCTAAAAAAATCAACACAAAACATCCTGCTAACTAAGGATACAGGTATGTTGGACACAGCCCACACCAAATCACAAGTAAAAACACACAGGCTTAACAATAACAAAAAAGCCAATTGAAAAGTAAATCTGTTAGTAAAAAGACTTTACAACAGTGAAGGAGAATTTACAGCTGAATGTTGTCTTCAGGACACAGAAGGGCTGTATCATATTCCTTACTAATACAGATCCTCTTACATATGCTTGTCCCATATTTAGCAGCCACTCCATACCTGTGTGATGTAAACTGTGAGATTAACTAACACACAATGAAACGTGGTCTCTGATTTCAGCCAGCAGCACACAGCACACTCAGGCTACTGCACAGCACTCCACAGTTCCCATCTTCCAGCACCACAAACTCTTCTTCACAAACTGGCCTTCCAATTAAACTTGTTCATCAGTTTTACTAGGAAAACAATGAGTAATACCTCTAACTGCAAGAGGCTGAAATAGGGATGACTAAGCATGCCTCAGAATAAACATTCCTTCAACAGCCTGTACTGGAGTTGCCAGTTTATCACAGGGTACACATACTGTGGGAATCAGCAAACCAACAAAGGTGATTCCTCTATTGCAGCAGATGCATCAAACAACAACTTACATGATGCCTCACACTGACTACCAGACAAACCACATGTTGAATGTTTGTAATGGGTACAAGTGAGACTGGACTTTAGGGTTTTTTTGGTGGTTTGTTATTTTTCTTGGAAGCATAAGCTTAAAGTTGGGTAAATAAATAAATGGGGGCAAGTCAAAGGTACTTTTGTGTCATTTTGCCTCCATATGCATGTCCTGTGCCTGTTTCTTGAGTAAACTGCTTGTTTCTCATACTCACTAAATGCACATAGCTGTACAAACAGCTCTCCCTCACTTGAATGTAGTCATACAGACAATGTTTGTGGTAACAGATAAGGACAATGTGTACTATTTGACCCTCACACTAGTGACAGCAATAAAGTTTACTAACAGAGCTTTCAATTCTCTCTTTCTTGCTGCTTCTTTTATTAGCTTTTTGTTTAGTTCCTGTCTTCCATTCAGTTTCACATGTTGGCATAGCTGTCAACAGCAGGAGTTACTCTTGACACTCAGTGCAGAAGGGAATGCATACGATGGCATTTTGGATCCACTTCAAGCTCTTCTGGAATGCCAAAACCCAATAATACCACATTTCCCCCAAACATCCTGCTGAACTATCTCTCAGCAAAGGCACTAGGGGGAAAAAAAACCCAACAAAAACCAGCAAAACACCTTAAAAAAAAAAGGCAACTAAAACTCCATAAAAACAACTCCACACTGAAAACTGATCTTTTCAGCATGGAGCTGCTGTTAAGATGTACATGAAAAGCAGCTTCCTTCTTTTATTGGGTTTCTTTCACATCATTATTTTTTTCTGTCAAGACACCATGAATGGAATGAAATGGTGATATCAAATACCAGAACTTTCAGCAGCCACCACAGACTAGAGCTTTAATGGTTTGGTTAGAAACAAAAAGCAACACCCCATGAATGAACAGTGCTGCTGTGAGGTGCTGTCCTATCCCTACATGTCCATTTTGCACTTTCCAGACTGGATCCTGTCCCCATTCTCCCTTGGGGGCTGTCTGAGCTCTGCCCTCCCACCTCATATCCTAGAGACCCATCCCTCTCTGCCTCACAGCCACCTCTCCAGCTGACTCTGCCAGCTGAGTCCTGTCCAGCTACACACCCACCATTCTTGCAAGGGTCGTTTTCAGCCTGTTATCTCCCTTCTTTCAAAATACTTTAGAGCTCATCACAAGTTATTTACAATCTCCCCTATTCAGATCACTATTTAATTTACAACTATTTCAATTATATGGGCAAAATCCCTTATTCTATTATGCTTAATCCTTCTTCTTTATGGGTAGTTCATGTACACAAATCTATTTCCCAGCTTCCAAACAACTCATCCCATTAATGATTATTGTACCTATTTGTTTTGGTTGTTTTTGCAAATGCAGCTCTCAAGTATTCACAATTTCATCCATGGAAATAGAAACAGGACACAACTACACAGTTATTCACCAACCAGACTGCTGAGAAAAGGTGGGAAACATACAGTAAAATAATGGGGATTAGGAGGGGCTGGAAAATGTAGGGTGCATTAAGAAGAGTGTGGCCAGCACGTCAAGGGGAGTCTTCCACCCCCTCTATTATGCCCTGGTGAAGCCACATCTGGAATACTGCTTTCAGTTCTGAGTTCCCCAGTTCAAGAGAGACAGGGAACTACTGGAGAGAGTCCAGGGGAGGGCAACAAAAGACAATTGAGTGAGTGGAGCATCTCTCTTATAAGCTGAGAGAGCTGGGACTATTTAGCCTGCAGAAGAGAAAACTGAGAGGAAACCTTATCAATAAATATCTAAAGGGTGGGTGAGAGGGAGAAAAGCCAGACTCTTCTTCAGTGGCACCCAGTGGCAGGAGAAGAGGGAAAGGGCACAAGCTGGAACAAGGAGGTTCCAACTAAATAGGAGGAAAAACTTCTTTACTCTGAGGTTGACAGAGCACTGGAACAGGCTGCCAGGGAGCTTGTGGAGTCTACCTCTCTGGAGTTATTCAGAATCTGCCTGGATGCAACCCCATGTAATGTGCTCTAGGCAAACCTCCTTTGGTTGGGGGGGGGTTGGACTAGATGATCTCTAGGTGTCCCTTCCAACTCCAACGACTCTGTAACTCTGTGAAGGATGCATGTGAAAACATAAGTAACAGATATTAGACATAGGGAAAAAAAACCACCCTAAGCTGTCCCTGGCAACATATGTGTGATACAGGAGTTCATACTATTTCAAGAGAAGCAAATATTTTATATACAAGTCATGTAGACACCAGGTTTGATTTTTAAAGCCAGAAAGGTTATAATTCCTCTTTACACCAGCTTTGCTCAGCTCACACTTGGGAGTACTGCACAGGGTTTTCTTTCATTTGACTATAAAAGAAACAGCAACACTGACAAACTACATATAAATGACAAAAACAACAGATTGCATTATCTCTGAAGAAAGATTAATGTAATTTAATATATGTGTCTTAGATAAAAGATTGTAAATGGGAAACCTCTTAATTATCTTTGTACACTAATGCACAGAGGGAATACTGGGTCCTTATGCTACAGGATAAAACAGAGTATTTTTACCACAGGTTAGCAACTCTTGCTGTTAATTACCTAGATTATACCAATATCTACACTCAACTTGTTGAAACTAGAAGCTATTATCAATTAAAAATTAATAAGATCTTACAGCATATGTTAAGCTCAGTCCCCACATGCTGTGTTTCTTCCCATAATGTGTACTGGTACTAAATCCAGGGCCATTCCACATTATTTACAACATAAAAATCGACAGCTTGAAAAAAAAAACCAAACCAACATTATGACAATTCTACCAAAAAATCCTGCCCGTGTTGCCCTCGTGAGCATCAAAACACGTGAGACCCAAGAATTTTAACTCACTTCCCTGCTTACTGTTCCTTCCTGCTATGACCAGAATTCATTGCATGGTTTAGCACTGCAGTGCAGCTGAGACAGAAGTTCATTCTACACCTATTACATGCTCCAGGTGAGCACCCTGCCTTCTGGAGGTTGCCTTCACACACAACAGAGAGAACTTCTCAGTAAATCAGGTAGCCCCTTTTAAAAATGACTCTCTACAGAAAGCCTTAAGTCAGCAGCATTATAGCACTTCATTCTGACCAACTGCCTTTCACCTAGGGTGAAACTCTCCCAATAAAAATTCTCTCAATTCCACACTTAGTCCACACTATTTCCAATAAGCAGTTCATGTGCATGTGGCTTCTCATTTTTTCTCTTCAGTGTTGTGCTATCTCTCCATACTGTGTACAGCATTTACCTGCTTATCAGTCACCTCCTCGCTGCACTGCCAGCTGCTCCCAGGCCACTCGGCCATCCCTCGCTGCCCGCTCATTAGTCTGCAACCTTAATAAAGAAAAATTTGCATCAAGCTAAGCGCCCCAAAGCACACATACCTAACACTAGGTAGCTATGGCTAGTTAAGCTCCTCTCCTGCTTCTGCCGTGACCGGGCAACTAAGGTAACCCGGCTTAACGAGTGCAACACAGCAGGGACCGGGCGGCAGTTCACGCCTCCGGAGGAGCCTGACGCTCGGGGAGCCGCAAAGGGGCCGGTGTCCAACCCGCGCCCCAGCTCTGCCCGCTACGGCTGCATCTCCCTCCTGCAGTTCTGCACCCCCGGGGCACCCGCGCCCTTTGCCGAGCGGGCCCTTCCCCGCGGGTGAAGCCTCGCTGAGGCCCAGGGACACCGGCGGGAAGCACCACCCCGCGGAAGGCGGCACTGCCCAGCGCCGCTAACGCGCTGCGGTTCCCTCCCCGACGCCAGGGTAGCAGCACAGCCCGCCCCGGCCTCGCCAGCCACCTCCGGGCCGCCGAGTCCCTCCGACCCAGCCCCCCGCCGGCTCAGCGGGCACGCACACACCTGCGGCCCGACGCACCTGCCACCCACGACCGGCTCCCGAGCGGGGTCGGGACCCCGCCGGGCCCGGCGGTTCTGCCAGGCCGGGCACGGAGGAGGAAGCCCCGGCACCCCCCCCCCCCCCCCGCCCCCGCCCCGGGGGGAGGGCCCCCCGGCGGCCGCGCGGGCCCCCCCCCCCCCCCCCCCCCTTCCCATCCCCTCAGCTCCCGCCCCTCCCCCGCGCGCGCGGAGCCGCCACCCTACCCCGTCCGGAGGGCGGAGCAGCTCGAGCCGCCGCTGCCGCGCCAGGCGCCGCCGGAAGCTCGGCACGGCCGCGGGGGCGGGGCGGGGGCGGGGCAGCGAGCTGCGCGTGCACCGCGCCCGAGAGGCCGGCGGGGTCGCGCTCGGCGCTGCGGGATCGGGGAAGCGGCGGGAAGGGCTTGGCCCCGGGCGGGAGCCGCTGAAGGGTTGATGGTTCCGTTACCGTTCGTGGCTCACCGCCGCTCTGGCTCGCGTCGCGTTACAGCGCGAAAGGCTGCGGCGAGGCGAGCGCTGTGAGCCGCCCTCGGGAAGCCCGGCTTTCTCCTACAGCTTTTTGGTTTAAACAAGCGGTTGATAAACCTGGATCCGTTCCTGTGCAACACGCCCTGAGTGATCCTGCTTTTGGCAGGGGGGTTGGACTTGATGATCTCCAGAGGTCCCTTCCAACCCCTACCATTCTATGACTCCGGCTGTGCTCTGCTGCACGTGGGACCTGGGACCTTTCTGTTTATGGTAGAAAACAGTGATGCTGACTTTGAGTGGTCAAAAAAGAATTAAAAAAAACCAACAAACAGGAATGATTCAAAATACTTGATATCTAAGGTACTTTTCATATGATGCCTTAATATGAATTCTATACATCGGCAATGAAACAGAAATTGACAGGCTTATGGTTTAGTGCTGCTTTCTCTGTAGCAGCAGAGAGGGCTCTACATAAACCCCTGCAGTGAGCAGGGACACCCTCAACTAGCCCAGGCTGCTCAGAGCCTTGGCCAACCTCACCTGGAATAGCTCCAGGGATGGGGCCTCAAACACGTCCCTGGGGAGCCTGTGCCACTGATCCACCACCCTCAAGGTCGAGAACTTCTGCCCGAGATCCAGTCTAAATCTAACTACAGCATTTATATGCGTAAGACACCACTGTGCCACTTCAACAAAACAGTTTAAGCCCCAACTTTTAAAGTGCTACTTCTACAGAAGAGGAAGGTAGGGTCTTCAGTTTCCTGTGCCAGCAGCATAGTGTGACTTTCTGCATCATTTAGCCTTACTTCTATCCTACAGTGAGGTGCTATACACACTGTGCTTATAAAGTATTTTCAATAATCATCTTCCCAGGCAGTGACCACCTCAAAAAAAAAAAAAAAAAAAAAAAAGCTATGAATAAGCTTGGTGAGTCAGAAAATAGGTTAGTTGTGAAGCTGAATTTTTGTGGTTTATTTATATTGTCTTCATTTTAGCTTTCGTACATATGCTATAGCCCCTTTCCAAATGAAATGAGGAGAAAATGAACAATTGGAGGGCACAATTTATCTTACCCATGTAGGGATTTTACTTTGGCATTAAATCTGTCACCAGAGAATAGGAACCTAAAAGTTTGTTGGCTATAAAGAAAAAGCAGGCACACCTAGTTGTACAGAGATCTATGTATGGCTCAATCTTTCCTATCCTGTGTTTATTTTAAGACTGTGTTGAGATTGAACTCTGAATCAGTGCAAAAGATGCATGAAAAGTTTTTCTCTCAGTCCACTCACCTTCCAGCTCTCAGAGGCTGGAATTATCACAGTTTCATATTACTTAAATTTAGCTTTGTAAAAGTTATGCATTTGATACAGTCTGCCAAGCTTGTTCTATAACCCACAGGGAGACATGGATATCTACAGATGATCAGCCTAAGGTGCATAGAAGATATCCCTGTTTGGAGGTGCAGCTTTCTCCACGTAGCTTAGACCATCCCCAAACTTTCAGACAGGCAATAAGATGTGCTGTGTATGAACAAATCCTTACAAAGCTAGACAAATTACAGAACCAACTTCATCATTATTCACAGAGGTTATCCAACAGCAGGTAGCATTTTAAAATTGCAGAGAGACTAGTGTTTATTGAAGGGGACAGAGGACATTGGGTGACATTGTCCTTTTTGTCAAGGTTGCTGTCTCAAATTCAAGCTATGTGCATTCAAGATGTGCTCCAAATTACTGTCAAATTGTCATCCCCCAGCCTTTGTAAAAATCAATTGATGATCTGTTTTTATTCATCAGTTATCCACATCTGGAGCTGACAGATATTTTCCAGTGAGCTATGCCACATAAACACTTCATATGTATTTCTATATTCACAACAGCAATAAAACAAAAAAAAATAAAATATGTTCCAGAAATGGTCCTCTGTGCTGAAAGGAAATATGCTGGCAGAATAGCAGGGGAAACCTTCCCTTTGAAAAAGATGAGACTTATCTTCTGTGTGTTAATCAAACTTTGTAGTCACCAATTTCATGTCTTAACAGCATCCTGCTTCTCCTTCAGCTTTTGCTTTTTATGCTAAGCAGTGCTATGACTGGCTCATTAAGGGAAAATCTTAGCAAAGGCTGAAGGAATATTGCTATACCAAAATTAGGTATAAAGAATGTAAAAGCTATATAACTGGCATGGTTAAATGTGATTATGTCTGTGTCTATACCAAAGGCACATAAGGGATGATATGGCTGGGAACATTTCAAGTACCTGTGACTCCCAAGACATATGGCTGGGTCTTGGATGCATGGTCAGGTACTTTGACTTGTCACTACAAAGCACTGTTGTGATGACTGATCAAAATGGCTAGAGGGAAATTTTCTGTAGGAGGTAAGGATTCACACAGATTCACAGATTCACAGATATTAGGGGTTGGAAGGGACCTAGAAGATCATCTAGTCCAACCCCCCTGCCTGACCAGGGTCACCTACACCAAGGATCCCACCACATCAGCTGCTGTGTCTGGTAGATGGAGATCCAAGGCACTGTTATGTTCTGTGCTCCCAGAAGTCCATATCCACATTTCCAGGCAAGATGGTAATTGAAAAATCACATGTAGCAAAGAGATTTTGAGTGAGAACAAAGAATCTGCTGTAATCAGCAGATTAATCAATGAAGCTTGCCTGTACCTTGGCTAGAGAGTTAGGAGACAGCTCCTCCTGAAAACACTTTAGTTAAGTTTGCAAAAAAAGAGAAACCTGTTTTGCTTTTCTAACATATCAGTTGAGAAAACATTTTGTAAATAAACAAATCATGCAAAAAACTACCTGGCTTGTGAGTCACCGGTTGCTGCCTCCAGCAGAAAACTGATCTGGAGTTTGCTATAATTTCACAAAGCTTTGTATTTTAAAGTGTTAAACTGAACCCTAAAAAATAATGAAATCTTTTTAATCAGTGAGTTATTTTTAATACAACAAACTTAGCCAAGTATTAACTGCAAAGCAGCACTGAGTGCATATGCACAACACCGTTGCCCTTGGTGTGAGCTGTTCTCTGTGGCTTCCTCTGCATCCCAGGATATTAACCCAGAATGGGAAACATTTTGCTGCCTCTTGAACCAGCATTACTGCTTTTTGATATGTGAAATTACATATATTCTTTGAAGTGGAAGAGAAAGTCCACTAAGTCAATGAGAGTCCTCACTGAGTAAATTTCAATGTTTGTAGGTGTTTCCATAAGCCAGGCCTAACAAGTCATTGGCTTCTGTGTTAAACTCTGGGTTTTATTTTTTTCTTTTCCAGAGGAAATTTATTATTCCCTGAAGTTTTTTTTTTCCATGTAACAATATTTTTCATAGCATCCTTTCTCCTATGCCCTATGGAAATGCTTTATTATGTAGTTAATTGTATTTACTACATTTTATCTTTATTTCCCTGTATTTTTATTAAAAGATAAAGAGAAGAATGCACCATAGTACAAGTGTGTGTTGAAATTTTATACACAAACTACTGCAGTATTTCTTCTATGTCTCTGCTGCTTGGCTCTGGTACTCAACAGATCACATGGAGTTTAGACTACAGACTCATTTGGGCAAGGGCAATGTCTTGCTATGTCTCCTGTGAAGTATCTGTCATCAGATTATGTGACAATAACAGTTTCAGCATTGGGCTGGCCAGGCACTGCCCTTCCTGTGGCAGCACTCTGTGTGTTTTGTAATTACATCTTAGGAAAGAGAGCATAAAGAATGAGAAAAATCTAAATTTATCAAAATACAGTATTAGCTGGACATACCATGGTTAAAAATATTTTCTCTTTCCTTTTTTGTCTTTCTGCAGAATTATGAGCAGTAATCCTAAAGCTGGGAACAGATGTGCTGACTGAAGTCTTTATGAGGTTTTTAATGAGGATTAGGGAATCTGAGATAGTAGAATCTACTGTATACAAGGAGGTTGTTGTGCAAGAACCTTCAGACAAGTTTTAAATCAGAATCCTTTGTCATCAGCAGTAGGATCCAGTAAGGATAATATGCTAATTTTCAGCAGCAATAGGCTTCATATAGGGATCTAAAGAGACAGAGTTAGATAGGATCTTATTAAGCTTTTATGTTGACACTGCACAGCTTGTTACTGCATTCAATTGAAATTTAAGATTGGGAATGTAAAACCTGTATCACATTTTAGCAGGGTATACAGCAATATTCAAACCTGAATAACAATTGAAAGAATAAGTAGGAAACTCCCTTTAGCCCTTGGGCAACCCCCAGTTTTTCTATTCCATCAGACAAGTAAATGCTCTAGGTGCCTGTGCCATAAAAAAACTTTCCCAGAGGCAATTCTGGCAAAGCACCTACTTTCTTCAAACCAGGACCCGTTGCTTTAACCTTCTGAATGTCAGGTTTCTAAAGCTAAGTGCTTCTGGTGCACTGTCAGCTGCTTCTAGTCTGGAGGCTTTCTTTGCAGCCTGTGAGGAAAGCTGAAGAGTATCACAGTCAGGGATCCTCAAGCAACAGGGACAATCGATTCCTTCTTCAGAACACCAAGAGAGCTGCAAGGTACATTTTAACAAGGTCTTAGTGTAATTCCACAATTAAAGTAAAGTTCTAATAATCAGCAGAACTCTGTTTTATCTGGCTTATGGTATTGATTGGTCATAATTGTTAATCAGGTCAAGTCTCCTTTATCATGCCAGTACTTTTTCTTCAGAAATGCATCAGCCATTTCATATTTTATTGCATAAGGGCCATATGAAATGACTGGCAGCAAGGAGCAGCTGACTGGTAGTTCTGAGATAGAGGTGTATAATGTTCAGCTCTGCAGGTTTTTTTTAGCACAAAAACCAAGGGAATAGATAGAGCTGCAGTGCAGTACTTCAGTGTTTGCAGGTCTGAGCCATATTGATTTCAATAGAGATATGTCATTTAGCTTCACAAAAAGACATTGTTAGCCTCTCATCAAGCATCACATAACTATTTTAAACCCTTTATTTTTATAGGTCAGTTGTGTTCTATGGCCACAAAGCTGCCTGTGGCTCATCCACTGCTGCCACATTTCACAATGGCACGATCGGTCAAATCAGAGCTCAGCAGAGCAGAAGAGTTACAGATGCTAAACAGTAAGATGGTTCCACCCAAGGGATATACCTAGAAAGCTGTGAAAAGTACTGTGAAGTTCATATCTCTGTTCCAATCAGATCAATGTGAACATTGTTTTCAATGGCACTGAACAGAGAAGTTTCTGGTGGTGCTTTGAAACTGATGGCTTAGACTTCCAACTCAATGGATCAGAAGTGCAAAGTTTTTTTTCAGAAATAGTATGTGCATCAACTTGCATGCAGGAAAGCTGCTTTTGCCCATGTAAATATATGCTTATTTATTTAAAACAATATGCTTATTTAGTACCTTTCTCCACTGCTAAAGATATCATGCAAGTATAAAAAGTGATGTATTAAAAGGCAATATAAGAAAATGTGCCCATAAAAAATTAAGGAGGCTTTAGTGCTTGCTGTGTTTTATTTTACTTTTCTTTTTATTAAAGAAGAGGTAATAGACAAAGCACATTGAAAAGCTTATTTTCTGATGAATCAGTTCAGAGTATGTGTAGAATTCAGCATCTTATTTTGCTGATGCCATCTAAAACAAAATTATCCCTGAATTTTAGTGGCCAGTCTAGGAGCTCTAAACATATGTAAGCCCTAAAAAGTCATGGGAAACCTACCACAACATTGTCAGTTAATGACCTAATGACCTTTTGGTTAACCTAATGAGTCCTCTTCAGCAAGCAAGAGCACAAAAAAAGGAACCTATCTTCTCAGAGATAAGGTCTATTCATCAGTAGAAGTTCAGTCCTCCCAGAGCTGAGGATAAATGGCTTCAGGTCATCCAGCTGAGTTTGTCATTCAAGCATTTTTCCAGAATGAGAGCAAACCAGGAGAGTGGGTTGAGAAAGAGGACTCATATTGCTAGGGCAGGTGTGTAAAGCTGTCAGGAAGTTTCTAGTTGTTTTCTATCTGCTTTTTGTTTCCCAGCTGTTAATGTGTGAGAAAAGAGACTGCCACTTCCCTAAATATATTCACTTTTAGCAGTCAAGTTATAGGAAAGTCTTAATGAACTTCAGCTTCTAACTAGAAGTTCTATTATGTGTGGGTTAGCTTTTGAAATTATCCTATTTTCTTGCAGGAATTTGGTTGGTTTCCGTAGCTGATGAACTAGGTTTGTGATCTAGGTAATATCTACAGAGTGAATATGAGAAAAAACTTGCCAGTGAAGGTGACAGAGCACTGGAACAGGCTGCCTAGAGAGGTTGTGGCATCTTCTTCTCTGGAGACATTTAAAATCCACCTGGATGTGACTCTGTGTGACCTGGTCTAAGTGATCCTGCTCTAGCAGGGGGCTTGGACAAGATGATCTTTTGGGCTCCCTTCCAACCCCTGCCATTTGGTGATTCTGTGATTCTGTGAATAGGTAGTGATATGAAGCAACATATAGTGTCATACTGGTATACAGAGGAATCATCATGGGCAGGACATCTACATCTAAGTTCTCATTTGACAGGGAGAAATACAGGGCAGTGAGAGTAACTGCTAGCTGATCCTAAGCAAGAAAAACTAAGCACAATTTTAAATTAATTCCTTTTCCACATGCACACAGTATCACTTTGGAAAGAGGACTCATAGCATAATGGGAGGTGATGGTTCCGGGTTATAAAATTTCCAGCACTGTCAAACTTTTTAAAGACACAGATGTGTCCAGACTGAGTTGAGTATGGTAGAGTTGCACACTGTTAAACCTGCATGGTCTGTGATTTTATCAGCTGTGGATTGATTCCCATTATGTTAATTAAGACCTATGTATAGGTTTTTTTATTAACTTAAGGCTTGTAACTTGTTACTTTAGCACTAAAGAAGATTTAGTTTTTTGAGCTGTTGCATCTGATACCTCAATTATTCATCCTGTGAGTTATTGTACAATTAGCATGAATTCCTGCTCACATGGAAATAGGTGGTTATGTTAATTTGGATGCAGTTGCTGAAAGAATTCTGAATAATTAAAAGACCAATATTCATATCTTTGTATTGGATACAGATCAGACTGTGTAAGGAACTATTTTTTTTTATGTAGAAATGTCTTCACAGTTTGTTTTATTTGTTCTGTTCTCCCTTCAGTTTCAGGCTATTCAGCACATCCACCAGTGCTTTCACATATTATGACAGTTAAATAGTGTTTTACTACAAATATATATAAAATATTTGTCCTACTTCTGTACTGATCTGTACACTTCTGAATGAGGGTAACCCCCTCTAAAGTGACTGCAATTACCCCAGTATAAAGTCACATAAGGAAGATCACAGGTAGATCACTTCTTCCTGGGGTTTTCCCTTCAACATACATTTGGTAGAGAGTTACTGTTTCTGTCATTAATTAGTCAATCAAAAAACAAGGTAACTGTGCAGTTGCACTGGAAACACTGGAAGATGTTTTTAATTGCAGAGCAATTTAATTCTTAGCTATTAAAATGCAGCAGCTGCACTAGAAGAGCAGTGTTTGGTTTGGTTTGAAACTGGTTTTATTACCTATTGATTTCTGTGCTTCCTGGCACCAAAATCTTTCCTTACTGTTTGGAGGACACAGATAGGGATCATCAGTCCAAGCCTGAAGCTACAGTGACATCTGCAGCTCCTGTGTGGATGAAGGGGGAGGCCTGGGGTGCACAGAAGACAGTTTATGTGCATGCAGCCCACTCACCTCTGCACAATGGACACCCAGTTACTTGGAATAACAGGAAAAATTAAACAGGTTTTTTGTTTTATTTTTTTTTGGTTTTGCCACCTGCTATTAACTTCCAGTATGCATTAATGAAAGTTACTCAGCATTGTTAGTGAGATTTTTCCCTCTTCTATTGTTATAAACCTTTAGACTGAGTGTTATCCTGCCCCTGGCTTCCTGACGATCACTTATTCTGGGCACATAGTTAGTCCTGAAGGTGGCATTGTTATTGACTGAACATACTAACTGCTTGAGAAAATGTTGATTACTTCACATTCCTGAAAATTAATCCTGAAACCTTCCTGAACTATATTAATCAACTCCTTTAACTTTTCCTCCAGTGGAGAAGGTGGAGGCCAGCAATGTCATCGAAGAGCAGGTGCTCCTCCCTGCCTCATTAGCACCATGTCTTCTTCACTTGAAAAATCCTGGAAAGCAAGAAGGCTATTTATAGCTTTTACAAAGCTCCACTGGCCCATCCTGTCTCTGCAGCTAACCATTTGTCTGCCTCTTCCACCGTGTAAATCAGCCCCTCGTGACAGCACCCTCAAGACCTGCAGGAGCAATGGCTCTGGAATGACATGGCAGGTTGATGGCAGCTGGAATGGTGGACCGATGGGAGCTTTTAAACACACCAGCTTCTGAGAGACTGAGGAAGAAATCAGGTGCATGAGGATGATAAAAGGGGAATACAGGGGCACACAGGGCAGGAGAAGAAGGGACTCCCATAAATAAGAGCTGGCCAGATCCCAAAACAGGCCAATAATCTCAGAATGCGTATAAAAAGGATGCTGGTAACAAATTACTTTTTTTTTTTTTTTTTAATATGTGTATTCAGACTACATTAGGAGCAGAATGCAAGAGGGCACATAGATCTAATAATAGAAGCTGTGCTAGAAAAAAAATGGGAATACTTCCTTGTATTTGCAATAATTTTCTTCTGACAGTCATCTCTGCATGATATCACAAAATCAAATACTGCTGTTGGATTATTTTGTGATCAGCAAGAATGTTTGTAGTCCTCTGTCTACAAGGTATATCTCACCAGTTGTCCTTGTGGTTCTGGAATATCTGTGGAGGATTTTTCCTTCTATATGCAAGGCAGCACAGTCCAACTGGCCAAGGATATCAACCTGAACACCAGTCCAACCTGCCATCACACACTGGAATTAAGAAGCATTTGTTTGGATTGGAATGGAAAATCCTGTATTTCTAATGACAGTAGTGACAGCCACAATGACAAGTGCTTTTTTTATTACGTTAAAAGGCCTTTAAACATTGATAGCAGAGGTCTGCACTATAAGCTATTGCTGTGGTGATCCATTTTCAGTACATAGGAAACATCTCTGCACATACTCCTAGCATACAGTACTAGCTATATACATAAGTGGAAATCAGATTCTCTGGGTAGTAACACCTAGCTTTGCTGCAGCCAGCTGAGTGACCTTAAAGATCTATCACCCATCGATGTATGCAGATGCTCTCCCATCACAAAAGGAGGATTAATGATGCTACTTCACAGAGCTAATGAGAAAATGAATCAGTTAATGTTTGATTCACAAGAGCCATAAAGCATTATATAGACATTGTTTGTTTTTAATTCCTCCCTCTATCATGCTAGCTAATAAGTAATATTATTCATATTCATGCTATTATTAAAATCACATCACATTTCCCAGATAACCCAAAGCATCTTTCTGATACATTTATATCTTGCTGCTATTCCATTTAGTATTTCTCTTCCAGGCTGCCTGGACTGCAGAATCCCAGATGAACAGTATTCATAGGTTAGAAGATACAGGCAGGTGGGATTGTGTGTGTCCCCTGCTCTGAAAGTCATGATCAAACCACTTCATTCTCCTCTTACAGTACCTAAGGAGCTCTCATTCTTCCTCAGCTTCAGGATCTCATTCTTGAGCCCCAGTTTACTGTTCTGGATGGAAAAGGTTTAAAGGATCTGACTTTGTCCTCCTGCTTCCTTAGAGCTGCTATCAGAGCATAGATTCACATTTGGATACAGCATACATGTTTTTTCCATCCAGTTCTTGCACCAACTGATGTGAAAAGACGTCATCAATGATGTGAAGCATCATCCAAGCATATGTAATTTCTTTCTCTGGTCTAATACCAGAGGGCATTCTGTAAATATGTATACAGGATCTTAAAGCCAGATAGCATAAGTGTCCTAGGAACAAGGTTTGAGGATGTGGCAGGTCCTGTTTAGATCTCTCAAACTGCTATTTTATTTCCTCTAGGAAAAAAAAAAGTCACTCTTTTCCATTCTTCTGTGATTTTTTCTTCTTATACTGTTAGCCTTCCTGATGTGAGATACTTTATTGAATCAACTAAGACAGCAGTTCATTTGAACCCCCCATTAAAAACATATTTGTACAGTACTGTGTGAGCCTTTCCAGTCCACCCAGTTAGAGACTTTCTACTTGGAACTTCCCATCTGGATTCAGAGTATTTTGAAAAATCAGTCCTCGCTCTTCCAGGGGTTAAATTTCTGCCAACAAATATGGACTATTTGATATGAAAACCATTATTGTTTGATATGTCAAATAAAACATTTGTCAATCAAAAGTCTTTAAGCACTGGGCTATGTGACATTTACTCTTTTATAAACCGACAAAGTCCCTGGTGGCATGCCTTTCTTCCTCTCATTTAAATAGTGGTAGGAGAACAAATCACACTTCAGGGCAAGTTGATAACTGCCAGTCACGATTTCTGCCTTGTTTACTATAATGAGGAGGGTAATAAATGCATCTGACCATTTCAGCTGGCATTTGCATAGATGAATGATTTGTCCAGTCCGTCGCTCTCCAGTGATTTGGGCCTTTTTGTCAGCACAAAGAGCATTCAGTCTCCCTGGAATTTACAGCAGCCAAGCTCTCATTAGCAAACATCCTTTACCATGAATGATTCAAATAATTACCACTGAAATAATAAACTGTTTCACAAAAACATTTTATTTGATGGCTCCAAACATCAACTTTTCTGAATTGTTGACATTCAAATAAGCCAGAGAGCTTTATTGTTGAGCAACAATGATCCCCTTGTAAAAGGGTGGGCATTGTTTTACCTCCAACAGACCTTTAAACTTGGCCAGATATCAAATGTGTCCCTCAAACAGCTAGCCAACGTGCTGGGTAATCGGAGGGCATGTTCCAGATGGAGCTATAGTTAAACTGTATGTTCAGGCTCCTAACTAATTTTCACTAGATTTACTCAGGACATTGTGAGCGTAAAATTCCAGACTAATTAGCAGCGTTGTCTTTTTGCATCTACAGGAGTTGTATAATTATTAAATGCTTCTGTTTACACTGAGCTCTCAGTTCTGAGTTCTTTTCTGTAATGGTATTCTATGTGTACAATTAAGTGTTATTCGATATAGAGTTCAATCAAATGAGCAAGCAACAATTATAACCCATTATGATCCTCTCTAATGTCTGGCAGTAGGAATTATGTCACTGCATTTCCAAACACGTGGCATGAGGCAAAAGGAATTTCCTGCTGTATCTCCTTTGCCCTTTTCCATACGTAATTAGAAAGGTTTTATTAGTTGTTTTAGAGCATGGATATTTACTACAGGTTTTTGTAGGCTGCAGGAATGTATTCAGTTTTCATTGCAGTATTGTTTGTATGGGTATGACATGAAATTATTATCTTCATATCAACCAAACAGGATTCAATTGCTTATTTTATGCTTCTCTTAACTTCAAGGAAACAAAACACTATAAGAGAAAGAGGAAATATTTCACTCATCCTAGCACATTCTTCATTGCATGATTTCACTTTCACATTAAGGTAGGGTAGGTAACAATAATCTCAGCCTAATACCTGAGACCTTGATGTTCAGAAATAGAATAACTGAGCCCTGATTTTCATTTACAGACCCTTTATATCCCTCTGGCAAGATAAATCTCTTATGCAGCCAAGGAGAGGTAGAAAGCTCTTAAAATATATGAAAGTCAGGCCTGGAAAATTAAATACATTAAAACACATGAATGCTATTTGCAAGCTATAAAGCCATGCTCCTTAAAATACAATGTCTGATAATTGTTCTGAGCCAAGAAGGCAAATATTTAAAAACAACTTTTTACACTTTGGTATTTGCAATAGGAGGCGCAAATTTTTATTCACCCAAGGATAATTGCCCATTAGAAGACCCAAATTTGGGACTATATATCCTATTTAAGCACCAAGCTTTGTGAGCTGAATCCAAGTGAAAGAAGTTAGTTAAATAAACTGTACACCATCTTTAAGCTTTCCAAGCTTATCCATGGGCATTTCTTATTCACCCAACCAAGACCATTCAAGTCCAGCCTAGCCTGGTGTTGTTTCTTATTTCATCCTGCTGTTTGTCTAATCTGTAGTAAAAAGATGAAATTGCTTGTTTCTCGTTTTCCTTTTATGCTTCTCAGGTTCAACATCAGAAGGAAATTAATAAATCCCTTAATAATTAACTTCTGACATTTTTTTTTTTCTTTAAATCTGATTTTCTAATCCAATCAGGTGTTGACAGAGCTAAGGAGCAGAGTTGTCTGGAGCCATATACAGATGACTAAGGGTGAAGAACATTTTCTACACCTCCTGGTAGTCTCATGTTCTGATAGACAGGGAGGAACTTGTAATTCTGCAATGAGGAACAGTAAAAGATCAGTTAATAAGAATACTGAATTCCAGAGCAGTCTATTCTACATGTCAGCAGGAAGAAAACTTGCATACTCACATTTAATTCATAGCTTGTTCTCTGTTGTCTTTCTCTATTAAATAGATTGCAGTGTTATCATGTTGCCAGGTGGATGTGCTGTTTCTGCCACCATCTTTAATCTCAAACTGCATACAGTTTAGACATCACCACAATTTAGACAGCAATCAAAAAACATAGGCGGCGTAGGTATCTAAGCTCCTGTCTCAGTAAACAAGAGTTCTTGTCAATACTTTCAGTGGACCACGGAGAACAGATTCTTGTCTCCATTGACTGTAAAGAGTAGATCTCCACACGTTACAAGTAAGATTTGATACCTTGATGACTTGTAGAAATCTCCATGGAGACACTTAAGGCTCAGTTTAGTGACCTCAATATAGGCACTTGGTGTTATTTGAGATGTATCTAAGGCATCTGCACAGGGCAGGTATGAGCAACTTACATCCCTCTGAACCAGCAGCTGGAAGTCTTAGTGAAAGCAACAAGCCACTAAAATCCTGTCTGCAACTCTAAACAAAAATATCTTAATATTGTTCTGAATCCTTCCTCGGGTCTCCAAATCCAGCAATGCTGGAAATCCCAGCACTGCCAAAACTGGAGCACCCTGAGAAGAGTTGGCTTTAGTCACAGGCAGAATAGGTGTCTGCCTCGTGCTGCACACCACTGCTGGCAGGAAAGGGGTGTGCAAAGGACCATGTAGGTGTACCTCAGCATCCTGGGCATCTGGCACCTTCCTCACATCTTCCACTCATCCTCCTTTACTGTTACCAATTATGACTTGTAGCAAGCTATAAGATCTGGTGCCAGGATAAGAACTATTTATAGAAAGAAGGTTTATTTTATTTTCTTCAGCTCACCTTGTTGTGCTTAGACAAGCTACATGATTTAGTTCACAAAGCCATTGCAATTCCTTGTAGTTATAAGATGCAGCTGTAGTCCATTGGTAAAATATTTTAATACCTTCTGTATGTTTTCCTTTATAATTAGAAGACTTCCTACATTATTTATGACTGTTCTTCACTTCTAGAGAAGATAAACATATAAATACTATTTAAACCTGGCAAAATTACAAAATCAGGCCAGTAGCAGTAGTCAAAGTACATCTGTAAATACTGGTAGTATAGTGTATTATAAGACGTTCCTTCAGATCACCATCTGTATTGCCCATCATTGTGACAAGGAAACCCCAATTAACACTCACAGAACAGAAAAATGCAACTATTTGGGTTGTTTGTTGTTTGGTTTGGGGTTTTTGTTTTTCTTTTCTTTTTCTTTTTCTTTTTTTTTTAATCCATTGCTCTGACAAGCTTTTTACTGATAGATTTAAAATTCTAAACACAAGAGCTTCCTGTAAATGTGTTTCATTTGCAATTATATTATCTATAGCAAAAATGATTAATTAAAAATGGACTTGCAAAGTACCCGGAACCTGTCAGTCTGGAGCTGTTGTTTCTAGAGTTTAAATCAGACTATTTCAAGTCATATTTCAGTGAAGCAGCAATGATATGCATCCTGCAATTGCATCACATGCAGATATCAAATAATTCTCTGACCCATGTAAAAGGGGTTGTTCTGAAAAAGCAACGTGTTACAGAACAAGCTACCCAACAAATCTGTTGTATGGCTTCTCAAAGAGAAAAAATAGCAATGTATGTTAATCAATTTGCAATCTTTTTAATTCAGTGGGGAGATTCTTCTTGAAAATGGTATAGTATAATCAAGGCTAGCTATTATGGCAAAAGTAAACATTTAATTAGAATTACCACATAGTCTAATATCCCCAATTTCAGGTAAATACACTAGTTAGTTTTCAGGGATATCCAAAATAAGTTGTGAATTTATTCTGACATGCGTAGTTTATGCTGCAGTAAATACTTGAAGGAACTAAGTTATAAACTTTTGCACAGAACATAAAGAATTTCAAGTTAAAAAAAACTTTAGAATTACACTCCAAGCAGTCCATTGTATGACTTTATGCTCTGTGTCTGGCTATTTGTACTGGATGGTCACATTTTTATGAGTGTGGTCTTTTCCTGAACACTCTGATCCTTCTCTAGCAGTATATTTAGAAAGAGAATTATGAATCCACTAAGTACATTAGGTGACTCTCAGTTCTGTGAGACTGCTGTCTACTTGACCTCTTTGGCAAAGCTTCAGCTGAAGAACCAAGAGAAAAAGGAGACAGTCCTCATAAGAAGCAGACTCTTTCAGGATGGATGCTTTTCACAAATGATGTGTTTATAACCAGAGGCAAGCACTCAGCTTGTCATCTTCACATAAACAATCATCAGGGTCTTATGATCTGGGCAACACTAAGATTCTAAAAACCTACTTTCTCTTCTCCTATGGGCAAGTCACCAGTTACCATTTATGAAGTCTGTCCTCAAACCTTACGAGTCTGAAGTTTATGTTCTTTGTGTATGCAGATTTACTGTTTAAGAGCTAAAAAAAGCTCAATGAGCCCCGAAAAATAAATAAATCCTAGCTACTGAATTCCCTTGTAAGTCATGTCCTTTGAAAAGCTGTGTCTGACTCCTCCAGAGGTGAGTCATTTGGCCTGAAATCTTTTTGTCGGTGAGCCAGATACTGGTTCCTGTCTTCCTTCATATGCCTCCTGCATCGTAAAAAGCCTGTACTGATCTCTGGCAATTCCCCAGGAGCAAAAAGAGAAAATCAACCCCATGGCTGTGCCGTTACCACAGGGCAGGTGTCTTCAGGGGCCCTGCTGGAGAGCATCACGGCTCCCTTCTGTGTAGGCCAGACTTTGGGTTGGATGCTAAGCCAGTTTAGGAACTGGGAAGCACTCTCTGGTGCTGCAGTCTCCACATTTCCCACATTTGTACAATTCTTATGCCTGCACTATATAGCCTCAGATGAATAAATGTAGCCATGAGAGAGAGGTGGTGGATCCTGGAGGGGAGAAAATGGATTTAATGTGCAAAGTGTGCATAGTGGCACAACAGTAACAAGTGTGGAAGGCTGTCAAAGCAAAACAACTACAGAGAGTGAGGAGCCTCTGAGGCCAACAGATCTTCCACAATTAAAAAGGTGACAAAATCAGAATATTATTTACTTTCCAGAGCCCAATACTTTCTCATCAGCTCATCAAACCTTCCTCTCCCCCTGAGCACCTGCGCTGCAAGCTCCATAAGTTTGACTTAATTTTTCAGGAGACAAGAAAGAGTTAAACTCCCACTGTACTGAATGAAAATACGAAAAGGATGTGACTCCCACACATCCCAAATTTTCAAATGCCAAGCATATTTTCCTGAATGAAAGTACTTTTGGTATTTTTCATTGGAGGGAAAAATGCATTTCAGTAGAATCAAAATCAACAAAGAGATTACAGATAGCAAATACAACACTGCACATATTATAAGGGACAAGTACAGTAAACAAGGATGGCTAATTAAGGAAATTCTTGAGAATGTCTTGAAAAAAGATTGATATACACATTTCTCATGAACCATCCTTTAAAAACATCACACCATTCAGGAAGAGTAGTGGAAAATCTTGAACTTCTTTCCTACCAGAACTGTTTTATCAAAGAGCTACCTTCATTTTTGTTATTTACTAAATTCAGAGTAGTGCTTAGAGTTTCCAGCTGTTAATCTAGCTGCTTTAAAATATTGTTACAGACAGCTGCTGACTCAAATTTCTCAGAGAGAAAAGCAGAAGTAAATACTCTTTTCAGCTCTCTCCAGATCATCCACACATCTTTTCTGGGCCAAGTGATGCCTCTGCAGAGTTCAGATATAATCATGAACTACCTCCATGTAGTGAAAAACTACCATTAAAAAAAAACAAACCAACCAAACCAAAAAAGACCATTCTAATTTCTGATTTAATTTTTAATGCTCTCAAATGAGTATATCTCTTTCCCCCTTGCTACCACTCTCAACTCCCCATTTCTGTCTTCCAGAGTTACAACAGAAAATCCATGCTCAGAATAGAACCCCATTTCTCATATGCCAGATGTGATTTTGTGATGAAAAGCAAAGCACTAGTCCTTTCCAGATGTAAGACCACAGGCACAGGCATTGTGAGGACATTCTGAGTAGGATATTTTAAATAGGCTTCAAATAATCTGATTACACAATGAAAATTCTGAGAAAGAAACAGAAATATATAGTTGAGAGGAAAAGAGCAAAATGTCATTATCAGAATCTAGTGCTCTCTGAGTATCAGCAAACATTTCTACTTATAGGATGTCTTTGAGAATTTAAACTGGTGTGGGTTTACATCTACTTCTAGCCTCTTCTACTCTAATGAATATAAGGTCCCTCTAGTCCATAATCATAGTTTCAGCAGTGTCCAAGGGCAGATGGCTACAGAAAAGTATGAAAATAGAGAAAACACATAGTGATATTTCCCAAAAATACTCTCCTAGCAACCACAAATTTGTATCTCAGGGACCTTCTGAGCCAGAGAGAGTTTTCTGTTTTTAACAGCCCTTGGTGGATTACTCTTCTATAGATGGCTCCAAAACAGAGACAAGAAAGAGTCAGAGGCACTGCATTTACCTGTCCGAATGCAGGACAGAGTCAATGGAGTGAAAATGTCAACACTAAACTTAAGCTTGTTTTCCCTTGTGCAGAATACATTTTATTTTCCATGCTGATGGTATCACAGTATGTACTTATATGAAATTTTAATGATGTTTTGTTAATCTCCATAATGTGGATATACCAGAAAAGTCAGACTCTAGTAGTATAAATTGACAGAGCCTTCATGAGGTCAATGAGCTTCCCCACTTAACACCACCAGCAAATTTGTCTCACCATAGCTTCCTCTGCTTGAGATTCTCTTGATAAATAAGGCTGTAAAGAAATATTGTATGTATTCTTGGGTTGCATATATAAGTGATGGAGGTTTTTGAAGAGAGCTTGCTCAAAAAATGTCAAAGAACTGCATGCTCTGTGTTGTATTTAAACAAGTTAAGGAATATCTTGGATAGCCTTATATGATGTTAGATAGTACGATTTCATTTTGTTTGAGAAAGTTTGCTATCCAACTTTATCAGGCTCTATAAAATTTCAGTATGATATTTTAAAATCTATCTAAAACAGCAAGAACACAGATATGTGCAACACCATGAATATAAATGCAAGCCATTTAAAATATATCTAAGTGAGCAATCCAGAAGAAGTCTGATCATGCAGGAGAAAAACAGATAATCTGAATTTGTCTATATCCATGTCTCTCTGTGTAAATATCTATCTATGCATACTCATAAATATTTCATCTGGATCTAGTTTGAATTTGGATTCAGCTCCTAACCTAGATAGACAGAGTTCATAAATTGCCTGTTCAGTGATCTTGCTTTGTTTAGTAAGTGTGTAAGGATGTGACTCTCACAACCAATATAGAAGGAAAAAAAAACCAAAACCCACAAAAAAAAAAATCTGAAGGACACAATACCTTCAGTTCTGAATAGTCAAACACCCAAGATTTTTGCTGCAAGGTGCATTATGAAGGGTAGTCAATTCACTGCTCAATTTCATTTTAGAGGGCTTGAAGTGAGGGCCTGGTTTCTAAATAGTTATTTCTATTGACCTTTGCAGAAGACCATACAGGGCACCCAGTTATAAAGCTGCTGTTCACATCCCATGGAGTGTTTGTTCTGTGCTTGGCAATACTTTTCTTAAATCAGGAGCAGTATCCATAAGATATTTTTATCCCTAGAGAGGGTTTTTTGAATATCCAAAAATTAGGAACACCAATGATGTTTTTATGTTTGCTTATTAGCTTTCATTGGTGTGAAATAAGGAGAAAAAAACCTCCAGTCTCATATCCCTAGCTCATCTTTTCTATAAGCTTTTTCTTTAAAGAAAATATTGGGCACAACACATATGTTCAAGTATCTGGATCCAGGAAATAAAATGGTTTTGTCTATTGAAAGGTGTAAGGTCTTGAAAGGGGGGAGGACAGGGACCAAGTGGAGAGAATAATGTGGCTTTCCATTGCTTCAGAGGAAATAGGGGCTTCAAGGCTCAACATGGGACCATGATGTTGCTTCAGACAATTGATTCCCTTTACCTCACTGTTCCTTCATTGTGAAGTTGGGATGAGAGTATCTAAACATTAGGCTAAGATAAATAATAAACATGTTTACATCTTTTTCCATTTTCTCAATGATATGATCCACCTGAGAGTTTGGAACCACTCAGACTGTGGATTTTGTTTGGTTTCTATGGAAAGGGGATGCAATGCGGGCAGGGGGGTTGGACTAGATGATCTTCTAGGTCCCTTCCAACCCCTAATATCTATGAATCTATGAATGCACAAAGGCTACATGGAAAAGGGACTATAAATTCCTTCTTGTTGACTTAAAGGGAAGTTTTGTTAATCTTGATCCTCATTAAACTTTTTATTTTTCTGAAGATTTCCTGCAGATGTATTATTTATGCATTGCATTGACGTGTAACAGTAAGCAAAAGTAACAATATCTGGAAAAAAACATTAGTTTTGTCCTCATAGAGCTTCATGGAGAAAAACCAATTCAAAAACATTGCCCAGTTGTCTTTTTAAAGACTTTTTAATGATTTCTAATTAACTTTTTTTCTCTTCTTACAGAATCACAGAATGTTAGGGGTTGGAAGTGAGCTCTGAAGATCATCGAGTTCAACCCCCCCTGACACTTACACTTTAAAATTGTTGAAAACAGACTGTGTGAAATGTACCTCCTGTTACATAGTAAGCTCTTACCAAGCTCTTGAGTGGCTGAGACAACAGCACGCATGGGTCAATGCAGCACAGAGAAACACAGGCAAATGTGCACACAACACAAATGTCATAAATTTAGGTCCTGATTCATCAAAGTCCCTAAAACATGAGCATAATGTTAAAGATACAAATAGTCCCCATGAAGATGGTGGAATTATGTTCCTTCCAGCTAAGTACCGTATTCTGAGGCACATGTGCACAAACAAAGCCATATAAATCCCCATCTATCTTTCAAATAGCTCCTGTTGACAGCTGCTGAATGCAGACAAGTATGTCCAATGCCATTCCAGCTTCTGCTGGTATTAGTGCTTGTGTCACCCCGGCATTAGGCCAAGGGAGCACTGGCAGCTGCTCTCAAGGGCCAAAGGAGACCATAATGAACAGGAGGGAAGCAGGCAGAAGGGCCACATGGAGCTGTAAGGAACAAGGTAGAGAGATGTGTTGGCTGCAATAAATCCCCTCTCTGGAGCCATAAAACTTGGATTTTCCACTTAATAAGGCTCTCAATTTCTCTGTAATGTGATCTGAAAAAAAATTACAGCATTAGAGATGAAGAAAAGGAAGCTTCTTGAAGATCTAGGCTAATTCCCAATTCCAACTAATTTGACCAGACTGCTCCTTCATTAAGACAATCATCTCTTAAATTCACCAGACAATATTGATTCCAAGATTCTGTTCCTTTTAAAAGCATATGATCTCTTCCTGAGCTCATCTGTGTACACTAAGAGAGGAGGACTGGAGCAAAGATCTATCAAATTAATCTGTGAAGAGATACTTGCTGGTAGGGTCGTAACTCACCACAGCATGGAGCAGTTACACAGGTGCCTCTAGCATCCCTGTATCCTTAGGGGAGCATTAGATGAGGCTGCCAGGGCCTCTACACTCAGACTAAATATAATCTTGAGTTTGTAGATATACATCTTGAATGTACAGCATGCAACTCTGCCCTTGCTGTATTACCCCTATTTTCAAAAGAAATTAGGTCTATGTTGTCACACTCTGTATTTGGATGTGTATCCCCACCCTCTCTCCAGCCCCTAGCACCCTATTAAGGACTTTTGGCCAGTGTTGGTCAAATTTGACAGAGAGGTCATAGACCCAAAGACACAAGCCCCTGCAGTTCTGTGTAAGCAGGCAGGTGCCCAGAGAAGACAGCCCCACCTGAAAGAAAAGCAGACGTGTGTGTTCAGCTTGTCCTCAACACTGGAGAATCTGTATGGCAGAGGGAGGCTTGGGATGTCCAGTTATGGCAGAGGCTCACTCATAGCAAGGCCCTTAACAGGTATTTGAGAATCCAACCAGAGACACCCACCAGACCATAAGAAAACAGGCTCCCTCAGTTCCACTGGCCAGAGAGCCACCCTGCTTCCAAGAAGGAGAGTAAAACACCAGTTGGAATAATAACGATATTTGTTAATTGTTGTAGCATATTTTTACTGGTATAGTCTTAGCACTCATTACTGTTGTATCTTTCCAAGGTAGGTCCAGGGATCCACCTGACAGTGCTGCTCAGCCTGCCCGCTGTACAGCTGGGGGGAAGAAAAAGACAAGCATATTCTGCACATCAAGCTGGTTCAGTTCCAGCACCGAGCGTGGACCTGCCTGTGTGCAAGTGGAGCTGTCAGCTCATACAGGCTTCACTGTCAAGGGCTGTGTCATCTGTCAGTGTCTGTTCCAGCTCACTGTACCACATAGAGGCGATGCACTGGTGCCTCCCAATTGATAACACACTGCCAGAAGCATGTTACTTTCTCATCTGTCTTCTTGTAGCTGTCAAAACTGGAATCCATTAATTAGTTTGTTCTTGTGAATTTTAGTTGTTCTGAAGACATGTAAATTTCAAAGTAAGACACGGAAAAAAAACCCCTCCAACAAACGACCAGGAAGGTGCCAATAGGGGGTTCACAAATCCTAAGTGGCAGTTATTATGAGCAGTAAGTGCAGGCTACAAGAACTCCACCTAAGTGAGTATAATGATGTGGATAGTTGCACCACATTGTTTTTAATGAGACTGAGCTGCTTACAGGGGCCAAGATGCAATGACAGCTAAGGAAAAGGAAGAAAACAAGACACCAACTAGTGAAGTAAGCTGGGTTAATAAAGCTCTGCTTGTTGCTTGCATAGGGTAGGTTTTTTTTCTATTTCACTTGTCCTTACCAAGAGCAGAGGAAAAGTTTGACTGAGCTTTATTTCACCATATTTTGCATATCATGAAAGAAATATTGTGATACCAGAAGGAAGTCTTGCCAGCTATGAAAGTTTAAGACCAGATGCTTCTTAGTCTAGCCCTTGAATGGACAGTGCTATCCTTAAACAGAACCACAGTTCCATTGAATTTCCAAATATTAAATACATATATGTTTATTTTACATCAGCACTTGCATATGCTCTCTCACTTCTCGGGGTGGCAGTTAAAAATACTTAAGGTAAAAGTTTTGGAAGCTTCCTAAGTGAGTCTCCAAAAGCGGAAGAGGGACTGGGGAGCCTGCACTGAATTGAGAATCATTAGGACCTTAGTGCAATTAAGCATGGTATACCAACCCCTGAAACAGCCTTTAAACCAGCCTCACCAGCAGGTATCAGAAGTGCTTGCCAGCTCCACCACAGTCAGACAGACAGCACTGGGCAGAGGCAAACCCAGGTGAATACCACCACAGACTGAGCTGGAGCAACCACCAAGACTTTTCATACCACCACCAGCACACACTGCCATGGGCTCTTGTGTTTCTGTGCTCAGTCACTTTCAAAAATGAAAATTAAACTCATGTACCACATAGTATTTGTGAAGTTCCAATCCTAAGGAATCTCAGATACAAGCTAACTTCAACTGAGCTGTCTCACTTCTTACAAAACCCTATGAGGTAGTCTACCTATAGGAAACCATGTACTAAAAGTTTCAGTACTGGAAGTCCTTCTACCCGAAGGAATTTGCTAATGCTCTGATCTGACATTTGTTTTTACATTTTCTTTAAAGAAATGTCAGACTACATCCCTAGAATTCATCCTCAAAACAGTTGCTTCTCTCTGAAAAATCAAGATATCTCCTCCTTTCTTTCCCAAATTATGCCAATGAAGGATGTACATATATATTCACCCAATGTGGTGGAACTGTATATTAAGAGATAAGACAAACCTGCTTCCAGGAAATCAGATCCTTTCTTTGCTTTTGCACTGGTTACAGAAAAGGAAATGAAGCCAAAATTTGCAATTCAACAAGGCTCCTTCAGTGTCAATAAAATACTTTTCATCAACGCTTTATGGTCATTGTACTTGGATATCTTCATTTGCATGCATTTACCTCATGTGGCAATGCACTTTTTCCTAGGTATGTAAACATCTTTTTTAATATCCACTGAAAATTTGTCTCAGAATCAGCTGTTTAGTGGCTTAAGTTAATTCACTCGCACAGGTGAGTAATCCATGGAAGAACAAGCATTTTAAATGCTCCTCAGAGAAATAAATAGATGCTTTATGTGTGTTTGGGGTATTTTAGGTACTCATATAAAGAAAAATAAATACCATTTATGATCACTGGTGATATAGTGTAATAACCTATTTCTAAAGGACTGAAATCTCATGGTTTAGAAACAGTATCTCAATACTATGTGCTGGAATGGAGTTTTTTGCTTTTTAGAAGTGCTTGAGCTTTTTCAGGGCCATTGCTGTTTTCTGTGGTTTCAAAGCCACCCAAATCCTGCTAGAACAGCAGTTTGAACACACAGTGAGACCTGTTGCTGGAAAAAGGGAGCTATAACCCAAATATTTGCACTGTGTCAGGAGGGAAGGAGCAGCCAGCTTCAGCCTCTTTGGTCCTGTTCTTTGCTCCTGCACTCAGGATATCAGTGCTCTTCTTCTCCTCACCAGCAACCCTGGAAGACAAGGAAAAGTGCCCACCTGCATGTCCCCAGCAGCTCAGCCCCAGGCAGGGTGAGTGACTGGCAGATTCTTTCCCGAGCTATTTATCTGCTTGAAAGAAGGACCCAGAAGATGCAGCAAGCAACTTCCCTGCTGGATGGGGGCTGGGGGTTACCCTCTCTAGGTGGGAAGGAAGCACTAAGCATAGGTGAGGAGGCTGTGAGCATCAAAAGGCCACCCCATGGGGCTGGCTAGAGGTGGCCTGTTATAAACAGTTCCATTTTTATGCATTGGAGTGAGGATGTGAGGCCTTCATAGTGAAAGTGCTTGCAAAAATAAGCAACAGCCACTGTGGATATTCATTGCCTTATTTTGGGAGTCTTATCTCTCAAGTAGCAGCAAACAGAGCCATTTGAATACAGCTGCTGGCTGTGATGCACATGAAATCAGAAGGCACTCTAATGTTAATAGCACAACAGGACTTTTTGGAGAGGGATGGAGCAGAGGTGTTCATGGGGAGTGGCTGGCTGGCCCTCAGTGAGCAGCAGCCACCTAGCTGGGTGCTTAGATGGGAGCCCCCAGTGCTGGTGGGTGACATCCAGAGCTGTGAGTCTTCCTCCACATCCTTTGTGCATGGAGGAGTCAAAAGAGCAGGACATCTTAACTTGCCCCCATAGGGAGAATGAACTGTGGAGAGACTTCTTCTTATGGCTAGGGATAGCACTCTGTCTAAATAGCCTCTCTAGCATTTGGGAAGCCAGACAGTCACTTACAATGCAAACATCCTCTCACTCCATCATCAGCTGCTCACATCTCTACCTACATCAGTGTGTGTGGGGAGAGGGCAGGACTGAGCATGAAGGTCAAGAGAAAAGCTGAGAGTGCTACAGCACTGAGTGGAAACTTTTGACTTCAGTTTTCTGTCCCAAGGTATCTAGTTATAGTTTGGGATACTCAGGCAACATAACCTTAGGGACTCCAATCTGTCACAGACTGTTGTCTCCAAACCAGGGTCACCCAAGCTTCATCACCACATACATCCTTAGAGCTTCCTATAGGTTTTGTGGGGATTCTGAAGTCCGTGACCATCTCATTTGTCCTGAGACAGTGTCAAACTTTACCCCTCTGTGCAATGGAAGATTGTAAAGAAAAACATGCTGGAAAAATCCTCTTTCAATAGTCCCCAGGACAGTCTGCAGCTGCTAGATTAGAGATTATATCTTCACAGTGAAGTTATTTTGCACAAGTCAACAGTTAATTATATAAGCTGTTGTTTTATTGTAGAAGGTGGAAACTAGATTGCTTTAAAACAACCCCACTTTGTTTCCTCCAAAAATACAGAAGTATATGCACCCAGCTGTTAGTTTCTAATAAAGTCCTTCAGGAGTACATTGGCCTATGAATACTTAAAGAAAATTTCTGCTTTCTACAGTAGATAAAAAAATCATACTTTTATTCACACTTTTTTCTTAATGACCTTCTGCCATAAGAGCAATTTGCTTAGTCCACTCCAGGTGATTTTGCATGATTTGCAAATCTAATTTTTATCTCCATGTCTCACATTTGAAAATCTTTTGCCACCATATTAATTTAACATTTTTATCTTTTACCCACCAAGACATCTCATCGTGACCTTTAAATTCACTTACAAAGGATAACCCATTGGTTAATCTGGACCAATTGGCCTCAGTTACACACTTGGTGACAAACCATTATTTCTACCCCAGTTCTTTAATTGGCCAGAATGCTCTTTTTTATCAGATATATTAGCTGTCAGAAGTGCCTGCTAGCCTTTGCGTACTTCCTGGATAGTGTCCAGGTCATTAAAGCAACATCTTCTGTTCAAGTCTGGAATATTTATCCTGTGCCAAAATCCTAACTTTCTCCCTGCTTTTAATTAATTAAACCCTGAAGAATGCTCGATGGGTCATTCTACAGGCGAGTCTTTTGAAATGGGAAAACTGATACAAAATCTTTCATGCATCTTTTTCTTTTACTCATTCAGCAGTTTTGCTTCACAAATCACAATTTTATACTATTTAAATTTCATCTGGTTGAAGTGCTGTACTCTTTTTTTTCCACTGAATTATTTTGCACTACAATAAGGCAGGCACATTTTCATGGGCAAGGAGGAATATCAGAAGCTGAGGGGGCTGTAAACCCCAGCATATGATGGGGGATCAGCTACACCTCTTTAGTCACCCCTCCCATGTCTCCAGGGATATAGTCTCATCAAGTATGCATCCTTTGAAGACCAGAAAAGGTTTTTTGAGAAAAAGTAACACCCCACAACTATGGCTGGAGTTCCCACAGACCTCTACAGACCTGCCTGCAGGGAACAGCCAGACTGCTGAATTCCACCCCATCTACTGTGGTGGAACAACACCTTCAAGGTGCTTAGGGTGCCACTTGTACAACTACCATGCATGACCCACATCCCTTTCTGTACTTAATGTCTAACAGAGATGTTGGTAACATTGTCCTTCATGCCTTTCAGAGCAGAGGCATCAAGATTTTGACTACCTTAGTGACATAGATATTCTGTTCACCAGCCAAGAAGGCCCAGTTAAAGTAATCTTTTACAATGAAAATGTGTTTGCTACTTTATACCATTGTGTTTTTTACCATTCATACTCTGTATTTTCTGTTAGTGACTTACAACACAAAGGATTTATTGAAAGGGAACATAGTAATTGTGGTGGTTTTTTTATATCTATGCCCTAAAATATTGTTCATTAAAGACATCACTTGTAATATCACTTGATATGTCTTTTAAGCCAGTCTCCAGCAAAAAAAATCCAGATTCATCCTATGATAAAAATGGAATGATGATCTGCAAAATATCTTTACTCCAGTTTTGTTGGTGTTATGTGAATTTGAAAAAAGGCCTATCTCCCTGAATATCTGTTCTGTTACAAATACTTCTTACAGCTTCATGTTCTTCCAGCTTTAATATTAACATTCTATGAAGTGCAAGACTAATGTCTAAAGGTATGACAAATGGATATGTTGTTTGAATGGCTGTTGATGAAAAAATAATGTAATGCTTCTGTTCTTGCTTCATGTTTTTGTCTTATGAAGCAAAATCAATGTATTTTTAAAGTAAACTTTTCTCTTTTCTTTTCTTTTTCTGTATCCATGCTTCCTGTGCATGTTCCTTTTCATATTTAGTTTCTATTTAGACTTGCCTGATCTTTGAATAGCTGAAGAACAATATTCCTGCTTTGTTGTTTGATCAGGGATCAAACTTCACTATTGTCTGGGTTTTACCCAGAAAACCCCTGTTTTTCAGGCAAAACAACAACCCTTAAGTAAAGTCATGGGAGCCATATGACCTGAATGAGGCATAAGGACTCAAGTAGACGTGCTCTCTATTGAAACCTGCAGTGTCACCTATCAGCAAGCCCTTCAATCTCCTGTATACAGTATGTTTAAATGCTGTGTAAATATAGCTTTTGCCCTTCCATTTATCTTTGTCTTGCTTCTGCTGCGGTGCTGCCAAACAATGCTGGAAGCCATGGCAAGGCTGAGCGTGCAGGCTTGTACAGGAGCACATCTGCCAGCAGGCTGATTGAAACGTTCAGGAGGTGAACAACAGCCTCGCTGATGAAAAGCAAGTCCTGTGGTTTACAGAGTCTGTCTCAGGCAGACGGTGATAGGCTGCTCAGATTTTTAAACCTACTGTATTTTGCACAAGCTGATGTCTCGTGTTTGCAAAGGGTCAGAAGATGCAGTTGCAGAGATCCCATTCAGGAGGAGGCCCTTTACATGGATTTATTCTTAAGGAAGAATTTTGCAGTAGCTCTAAAGACAATGTAGCCTGGTAACATTTCTTTTTCTTTTTTTTCTTTTTTTTTTTCTGAAATATGTTATTGTAAATACAAGTCTCTCGTAATTGCCTTTCATTTTGGCATCTAAAGCTGGTACAGACATTTTTTATGAAGATGTGGATTTGAGATCTGTTATGTATTCTTCCTTTACTAGTAGATAAACAGTCTACTTGTTGCACAACTATTGAATCTGAACTATTTCAAATGAGGGAAAATCAAACTCTAAAAAATAGATTATTCAACTGCTGAGACTTCTTGAAAACCCAGAATTTGAGCTCATTATAGTTATCTGCAGTAAGCATTACTTACATTACTACACTTTTTTTTGCCACAAGACTGGTGCTAGAGTCAACCAATTTTGAAACAAGCTTGTGGGGGAGAAAAAAAAAAAAAAAAAGAAAAGAAGCAAGTCTCTGGTTAACTCTTCCTCTTGTGCTGTGGAAGTTATAGGTAGAGATGAAGCAGCGGATCTGAAGAAGAAGTGATGTTTTCCAGGATGTTGTAACCTTTCCAGACCTCTCAGATGCCACAGTGTTGCAAAAATTACATTTTTGTTTGGAACATGGAGATATATATATGCAGGAGAAGACTCCCAACTCTTATCATCTTTGTGGCCCTCTTCTGGACCTGCTCCATCAGGTCCATTTCTTTCCTGTGCTGAGGGCTCCAGAACTGGATGCAATACTCCAGGTGAGGTCTCACCAGAGCAGAGCAGAGGGGCAGAATCACCTCTCTCCATCTTCTGGCCAACCTCTCCTGATGCAGCCCAGGATGCCATTGGCCTTTTTGGCTGCTAGTGCACACTGCTGGCTCATGTCCAGCTTCTCATCCAACAACACCCCCAAGTCCTTTTCTGCAGAGCTGCTTTCCAGCACCTCATCTCCCAGCCTGAATTGATAGTGAGGGTAGTTCTGGTTGTTCTCTGTATCTTGTATAGAGAAGTCATACATCCTGTCAAATCTGAAGGCATAATTCCAGAGCATTTGTATAAGAGAGTTCTCAAATAAACTAATTTATTTAACATAGGAAAACATACTACTAACCTGTCCTCAGAATCATCTGAGTCATTTTTAATTGAATTGTCCCAGCTGAGCCAACCTGAAATAAGCCATTGAATGAAAAATTTCCACTCACACAGTTGTGGTTTGTCAGCTGAAAAGAGAATCTGCCCATAGAGAGGATCAACATATCCTATGTGTAGCTGGGATTACACTTAACATCTCATAGCTCTTCTATTTCTGCAGGTGATGAGTACTCAGACCAGACCCACGTGGCTTTTGGGATACAACCCCATTCATTTATCATCTCCAAAATGGCTTTATTCCAGAAGCTGAGGAACAGTGCTTTAAACAGTGGCACCTTTGCTTTCCATGATGCTCAATGTATTGCTGCATCTCTGAAACAAGAGAGATGGAGGACTACAGCTCAAAATGTCAGTTCTTAATACCAAATATTGAACTCAAATATTGAACTCAAGTTTTGACTCAAACCTAATTATTCATTATTTCCACAACACAAGCTGATCAGAAATTGAATTGAGGAGACTCTTATAGGCAATTATAAACTCTCTTCTAAATTATCTTCTTGCAAAGAAAGGGAATAAATCTCCTTCAGTGAAGGCAAGATAAAACCAGTGTTAATTTTGTTAGCTGGGTCCACAACAGTCTACTCCTCTGCTCTTTAGCTGAAATGCTGTTATTTGTAATGTATTAGTACTGCAGCCTCTCAGGACACATATGTGCAGTGACCTGGTATTCCAGAACTACATTTGATATGCAACAATCTCTGGATAAAACCAACACTAAAGGCAGGAATGACAGCAGAGTTTGTCAGTGCCAAGCCTGGTATCTAAACCTACTCAACATTGTTAGCTTTTGAGCTCTTGTCTTGTTTGGCTGCTTTTGAAACATTTTCATCTTATGAACTCTTCTGAATATCAGATTGCAGCCAGTGATTTGCCATTTGGAGCTGGAAACAGTGAGATTTTACAGAGACCTGAGGAAAGTAAAGTACCAAGGAAATGGGGTGCAAAAAGCTGACTTTGTCAGAAAGCAGTTTTAAAGTGTTTTAAAGCAGGTGAGGTGAGGAAACCTGGGGACAATCTTTGTCCATTTCTCTTTGTCATTTCTGGTCCGTATTAATATTAATCCCAAGCCAGTCCCAGTGGGAAATTACTATGCAATTTCTCTAAATTGGTCAGAACTCCTGAACCAGCCATATGGTGTGAATCCCTGTTTGTCTGGTAGCACAGAGCCTATCTTTCACAGCCCTGATGCACATACAAAACTGTCTGCTTTCACTGCTTCGTAGCAGTGTTGTAAATATAACTGAACTTGTGAAAGAAACAAGGTGTTAATTGATGGTGTGCATATTCACCCTCAGAAACGTCTGCTGCTAAACTACTTTTCCCGGTTTCTAAGGAAACCCTTATTACTTGAAACAGCCAAGGTTCTTGCTCACAATACAGTCTAAATTCTTAATCATCTAAAGCACTTTTTGCTGAGAGGGGAAAGGTGTAGATACGGCCCATCTGTATCTTCAACAGTTACTTTGAACTTGGAGGAAGGGAAGATTTCTGTCAGCTCTGACTGTAGGAAACCATCAATTCGCACATTATGGGAAATGTGATACTGTATTTTCAACTCCAGCTCCTGACTTTCTTAATTAAGACTGTGCTAGACATGCCAGAAGAAGGGGTCTGTGTGTCTTGATCATGTGCAGGCAGTTAAAAACAGTTGCCTGTGGTTGCTTCACTCATCATACTGGTTTATTTTATAAGGCTATAACAGGTCAGCATCACATAAAGGAAAGACTGTCGCCCACAGCTGCAGTGTGGTTGGGGCTCATGTCACTTTGCTTCCCCACCATATCCCATAGGCCATGCTGAAGCAGAGGTATCAAGCCCAAGGGATCAAAGCTGGGTGCCAGTTGCCTGTTGATCCCTGGACAATGGATGCTCCTGCTTTTTTTCCCCGGCCTAATTTACACTAATTTAAATTAACCCCTTAGGCTAATGTTTGGATTTTTTTTTTCTACAAGAACAATTGCTATGTTGGTCAAAACAAGATTAAAGTTTATAAATAAAGCCATGTATCTATTATGCTGTGCTTTATTTTCATTTTAAAAGTGCACGAGAACCTCCGTAACTCAGAGAATGCAACCACTGTGGCAAAAGCCACATCCAAAAGAAGCAGCCCAGATCCAAACAGACCTGATAGGATACCTGAGCTGATGAGTATATAAGTCATGTGCCTGCTGACTTACACTCTACAGTTCAGCTATCTGCCCCTCTCAAAACACTGCATGCCCTTCATGCTGCTTGGACATGTGCTGATAGGGGGCAAAAGGATGGATGCTTGGGAAAGCCACTGAGAGATTTGCTGCCCAGAAGTGACCAATCCTGTCACATTGATCCTTCTCCTCACAAAACTGTATTACACAGCCTAAGAATCATCTCTTTTTAATTGCAAGCAAGCTTCAGAAAAAGAATACAAAAACCTGTGATTTTTGTATTTCTAAATCATTACTGAAAAAGGAGACCTGTGGATCTGCAAAACCCTTGGCTCTGATAATGTCCTTACTCTTCCCATGTCCATACAAAGATGAGAAGTGACTCCTGGCCCTCAGAGTCCTCAGAGGCATAAAATGAGGTGCCCTGTATTTCTGAGGTATAGAATCTATCTGGCATAGCTTTATTATTCCCGTGTACTGCTACTCCTCCCCAATTCATTTATATATTAAGAAGGAAATAGGTAGCATGTTATTTTAGCTGGGATTATGTTTTTCCCAGGATTATGTTTTTCCCCAGAAAGAAAAGGGAATTGTCCTGACTGTATTATAATGTCTGAGTCACTGTCAATAAGGTTACAAAACCAGGTGGATGAACCTGTGTGATTGCAGGTGGACAACTTGTTGTTGTTATCAAATATCTCTCCATCAGTCCTGTCTTTCAACCTCCCCACTCAACAACTGCCTTGGTAGAAATTACTGAACACATTTTCACTGCCATAAAAATTGGCCAGAGCTATATTTCTGGATTCCAAGAAAGCTTTTGACAGCCAACCATGATACTTTATGTAATAAGTTGTCAGCATACTGTGTATCACCTAACGCTGTCACTTGGCTTAGGTCAAAGCTGTCAAATTGCCAACAAAATATTGTTACTAGAAGCACTAAATCTTCTTTTCAGCCTACTCCTGTTGGGGTCCATCAGACAGAGTCCTTGGTCTGTTATTGTTTATGTGTATAAATGACCAACTGCATGAATATGCATGGAAAACAAAGCTTACATATATGTAGACAATACAGCCAGAAGATGCTGCAGTCAGATTTTGGGAAGATCTGTGAACTGGTAGGGGAGGAACAATTATGATCTGCTCATGGTTTGAAAAGCACACATATAAAATGTTTCAAATCAGGGTCCAGACTTGGAGCCTCTCTTTTTTACTTGCAGGCTATATTTATATTGCACATTAAAGTAACATCTGAGTTACGGATTTGACCCTTTGACTATGAAAGACCCACATGAATTGTGAAAAACTCATGCAGCCCTGGGGTAAGAGGACAGGAGATGAGAGGTAAAAGAGACACTCAAGAGGGGTATTTAAGAGTGGCCCTGCCTAGGATGCAATTATGAACTGCCCCAGTGCAGCAGATCTCTGAGAACTGCTCCTCTTCCTTTCTTCTGGGCTGTGGTGTAACTTTTTCTTTACTGACCTTAGAGGTGGGGAAAGAAGGGAAGCAGGAGGGAAATCCCATAATCAGGACAAGATCTCAGTTGAGGAGGTGAGACCACAAAGCCTGAACTGCGGATGTGATGTTCACAGTGCAAGACTGGCTTTGGTAAACAGAAACAGTTTTATCTCTGTTACATAAAAATACTTAAAGGGACCAAAGCAGTGCATTTGCTTCTCTTTTCTCCAGCACCTCTAATCAGACTTTTAGAAACACAGCCTTCCTAGAGCACACCATACAAACAAGTAGTCTCAGAAGCACAAAAGTGTTTTAAGGATGTGCACACATCCATCATAGCCAATACATCCCACAAAGAGCATAAAACAATATTGCACTGCCTTGTTGTCATCTTATCAAGTACAGGGAAGTGAGTACCAGCAGCAGCATGATTTCTTATTGACCCCTGAAACTCTGCTTCAAATTTCATGTGTGTTGGTACTGAAACTTTATGTTGATGAAACCCCTTTGTAATTAGTGGGAGTAAGTCTTCTTTAAACTGGACCCTTTAAACTGAGTCAGGCTCTTGGAGAAAGAACAGCAGTGAGAAATTCTTACATATCATAATGATGTATCACATAGGAAGTTAAGAGAGCAAGCCAGCCAGAAATTCAGGCCAGGATTTTCAAAAGTAGCCAATTAGTTGAGGTTCCTCAGTTTCTGGATGCCTGGCATAAGGTTCTATAAAAGGTCTTAGCTTCCATAATGCTAAGCATTAACAATGTCTGAAAAATAAGTTAATTTAAGACATCAAAATTCAATACCAAAAGGCTGATCTAGCTTAAAAAAAAAAAAGATATAATGCTTAGACATCTTTGCAAATGGGATGAGCTGGTTCAGTGCCTTACCTCACACCAGTTCACACGCTCTTGGCTTCCATCTGAGACGTTTACATTCCTAGCCATAGCAGCTATAGCCATACTTCTAAATTAAATGGGTCCAGGAGCTGTTCTCTGGCTCTGCTGTTCAAAAAGACACAGTCTTACCAGCTGCATGGCACTAGGCTCTGGCTTTCCCTTGGGTCTTGTGGGAAATTCCTATGGGCCTAGCATATAAACATGACCTTCTGGCTTTGTCATTGCTGTGTTTGGCTCTGAATTGTGAGGGTCTAGAGCCCGTGACAGTGATGTTTTCCAAGCAGGAGCCCCAGGCACTAAGCTGCAACTGAACAGGGAGAGGTGTTGGAGAGAGCAACTGCACGGGGAGAGGTGTTGGGTAGAGCATCCTGGATGCCCACAGGACAGAGAGAGCCAAACTTGGTGTGCCCTCGCTGATAGTGCCAGCCGTGCATACAGGGCAGCCACATCCTAGCATTCCCCTAGGGAGAAAAGCTGGCACATATCAAAATCACACCAAGGTGTGAGCTAACAGCTAATAGTTAAGTATACTGGATGGCCAGCAGTCAGGCTCATTCCCTAGCCCTGCTTTATTTAGCAGCACAAACACAGCCTTTAACAACTTGATTTTTGCTTTGAGAGCAAATGTGAAGCTCACGGAAACGTCCGTGGGGTATAATGTGTGACTGCAGCTCCTGGATCACCCTGCCAGAGCAACACAGGCATGACAAGGACTGCAGTCCCCTCCACTGCTCCCCATGGCTTCCTGGGAGCCCAGCCTGACACTTGGTGCTAATTTGTGCCTAATTCTGGGTTTGCTTGAGAGATGAATAAAAGGATGAAATCATGTTATCTGTCAGCTTTACGTATGACTGGGAGGAAAAAAAACCCTAAACTCGAGTCCCTTTTTTCTCTTTAATATAAAACAACTGCTAGGACCATTTAAAGATCTATACATGTAGGTTTTTATTGCTTTGATAAATGATTTGATTTAAATGGCAGCAAAGGTTCTACCAACTCCACGCTATTGATTATGTGGTCAATAGCTGGATACAATTATTATGCCAAAATGCATTCTTATATTAATGCTGATGTGAAGGCTTTTCAAAATATAAAGCAGCAGTGGATATGTTGTGACTCAGAGCAGAGAATCAAAGTCACAGCATGGGATGGCAATAAAGAAAAGAACACAGTAATGAGGAGAAAAGTCTAAGAGAGAAAAAAAGGCAGCACTTGACAGACTCTTTGCAAGTTAGAAAACAAGCCATTCTGAGAGACGCATCATTAATGAAACCTAGTTTGCTATGAAACTGTGTCCTATATTCCTACTCCCCTCCTCCTCCTTGCCAACCATTCCAAATACTCACTGTGTTCCCTATGGCCTTGATACCCTCCCACAGTATTCTCTCCTCTTCCTCTTATCCTCTGCCTCCTTCAGCACTTTAATCTCCACACTATCGCCTGTGCCACCAGGGCACCATGGCCAGTCCCAAGGGATGAAGGTGCTGACTGGCTGGCCAGTGAGGCAACTAAAACTCACCTGCTTGGCCAGCTGGCAACTAAACCCCACAGATAACTACTGGGCTCAGGCTCCTGCTACTGAGCTCGTCCCCAAGGAATTCTCCTGCGCAGCATTTCTCTGGATCCCTCTTCCCTTTGCAGATGCTGTTTTTCACGTTTCTAATAAACTCATATATCTGAGAGCTGCAGTCAGTAAAAATATCATTTTTCCTTGCAAAACTTTACATCTGGATCAGAATTCCTTCCTGCTGTCTACTTTTCCAAAGAAGAGCTACAGTGAACAGCTCTGACCAAAGATCTCAGATATAACCTCTTTCAATTGTTCATTTTCCCTTTAAGGAAATATTCAGGTTACCTATGTTTTGGCATCATATAAAAACCATATAAGTAAAGACCAACAACTAAAATACAGATTCCCTCAGACATTGGTATGCCATGGAAAAAATAAAGCTGCCCTCTGTAAAAACTGCAGCCTTGGCTCATAGCTGTGTTCCTCATTTTAACTGTGGTTTGTAGAACTGGGTTCCCATTCTTTCATCCCACAGTGTCCAGGGATAACTGAGGCAGATAGAGAGAGAGAAATAATCAGCAGGTTTCAGCATTCACAGTGACCTGGGATTCTGTTGCAGGACTGCTTGGTGGTGTAATTAGAAGCCTAATTCAAAGACCAGAATTAAAGTTCACCTGCCACTTTTACCCTTTTTCCCTGCCTTTGAACCTTTAATTTTGCTATGTTAATAATCTTCTAAGAGAATTCCTATGGATTTTTTTGTATTTAGTTAAAATGACAGGAATAGACCTATTCTGCCACGTACATAGATCTGTTAGCAACCAGGGCACCCGGGGCTGTTAGGGACGTACAACCTGAGATTGAACTTTCTGCCTCATGTAATGCAAAATTTCCTGAGTTATATGGATTAATTTCCTGAGTTATATGGATAAAACTTGGACACTGAAAGTGACAAGCATCTCTCTGGCAGCTTAGAGGAAAGCTTTCCATACAGCTCCAATAACCATTTAGAAAAGCAGGGTGGGAATTACATACTCCTACACCAGGCATTCCCACAGAACCACTAGGCTGTGATCACAGCACATTATTAAAATCAGAGAGCATGAAAAAAAAAAAAAAAAGACATTAAAAGGAACCCCTTACCATTTTTTCAAATCACAGCTAATTTCCACCGACAGGAAGCACATTTTGCTCTCCTACACATCCTCTTTCTCAAAAAATGACCAGTTTCTGTTTGTTTTGACAAGTTTGGTCTCATTTACAAAAGTGTTGGGTTTTTTTTTAAAGAAGAAATGCTCAAGCCAGCTCATTTTCCAAATAAATGGAGAATAAATAATTACAGAATTGAGAAAACACTGACAGTTACAAAGGAGGAGGTAAAGAGTAACAAAATTAGAAGCAGGTGAAAAGGTAGAAATAGCCATATAGTCATAACTGTAGGCATTCAATACAGCTTTGTTTATGGACATGTCCATCACACGTTGGGGATAAAGACAGCCATCTGGTGGAGCGTGGAACTGCGAGGGAAGTCCTGGAGCAATGACAATATGACTAAATCATGCATGTGTATTTGACCACCTCATTGACTCCTTGACCATCCATCCATCTTTACTGAAGTCTCAAAATATTCCAAACCTCTAAACAAATTCAGATTTTTTTCCTAAACTAACCTACGAGAGCTTTAATTTCTTTTGTTGTTTCCTGCACAAGGATCAGGACAGATGTTTTATAGCATTGGGAAGGAAACCTCTTCTTCCCAAAGATGGAGAAGTTACAAGAGCCACAAAGGAAGCTGAGCCTGGGAAGAATGTGAGAGATTGAACTTTCAATGCAGAATTACTTTATATACTGAAAATCTATTGTAGACCATTTTGAAGCAGCTTGTGTGGCTTCTTCTTAGTTGTGCATCCATATTATTTGCTTCATTGGGTAAAATATGGTTCAAGGCTATGGATCTATATTGAAGTTTAATAGTTACTTCAACATCAGAAATATTTGTTTGACTTGTATCTCTCAAAGTCATAGAAGTTCAAATACTGCTGCAGCAATATTTTAAGGCAGAAAACTGAGTTATAAACTTGAGGCCAACAGGTCAAACATTCTATCACTGAAAAAAAAAAGAGAGGGAGTTTAGCAACTATTTCTTAAAAGATATTCAGAGGACTACCAGATCTCATGAAGGAACTTGATCTTTAGAAGATGTGTGTTTTAAAAATGCAAAAGAAGAATCTTAATCAAAGGAAGCTCAATTCATTCCCTTTCTCCCCCTTTTTAAAGAAAATAAAATATGGAAATATGAATTGAAGAGTGTGTCTATAAGACACTGGAAGATGCTACCCAAGGGTGTTCACTGTAGAGAGGAGGATAACAGTATGAAAATGAATAATTTTGTGGGGAAAGGATAGAGAGTTGTTGCTGTAAGAAAAAAAAATCTTTTTGATTGACATGAGAAATTGCTGCCACATGAAACAGTTCATCTTCTTTGAAGGGCTCTTTTGTCAGTGAGGTCAGGTCAAAGAGGTTTGAAAGGTCCTCATCAAAGGAAGTTGCCTTTCTAGGCCCAGTGCATTCCCTTGCTGGAGTAGCCTTGGCTTCAGGAACTGTATGGAGATGTGGGAAGCCGGGGGATGGCAGCTGCATAGCTAAACAACTGAAGCTGGCTGAGCCATGAATCAACACTGTCACCTGCTGTGGGCAAGATAATCTCCACATCGCTCAAGCTGATGGAAAATTGCAGGACATGGGCGAGTACTCAGTGATAGTTGTCTGACCATAGCACTGTGCTGCTCAGTTTGTGCACTTAAGTATGAAGCAGGAGGGAGTCCCTCTGCTCACTGCCCCAAGCCCCAGAGCCAGAATGTCAATTTGCATCTGAAATAGCAGTGTAAGCCATGCAGTGTATCCCAAACCCCAGAAATCCCTCTTTCTCATTTTCCTGTCTCACTGCTTTACCTCTGCCCTCAGGCACTTCTACTCATCCAGGAGTGGGAGAGTCCAGGTAAAGGAGCCTTGTCTCCAGGGAGGCCATGGCACCTCTTTGCAATGTGAAGGAGCAACACCTGTTAAATTCTAGCCCTAACCCTCTGGTCCAAGCTGTCTGTGCTACCCCCTACCCAAGTGTCACTAACCTGTTTTGTAGGTGTCCTCCACCACCTGACTGTATGATGGAGGTGCTGAATCAAAATCTTGTTACCTACTCTTGCTTAGTTTTCAAGAGACTACAGACCAGGGTGGCAGCCACAAACCAATGATAGTTGAGCTCTTTCATTTCTGCCCTGAAACATATCAAACTTCAGATCCCAGTCAGGGATGCCCCAAGTGCCAAGAACCCAAGGATGGTTCTACTCCCCACTTCCATTCTGCTCCCACATCCTCCCACTCCAGAGGGACCCAGTGTCTCCCCGCAGAAAAAGAGTACAGGAGTTAGCATCTCATTGAGACGAAAGAACAAGCTCACCATCTCCTAGCAATATGCAAAGCCCAGCCCTGATAAAGGTCACTTCTTTTATTTTCTTTTTTTCTTCAGGGTTATTTTCTATGAAGGCTCAAAAATGTGGGTGCTTCTATCTGTTGTTTAAAAGAGAGCTGACCTGATACAGTTGTGCAACTCCAGGATCCACTGCCTTCCACAGGAATCTTGGATGCTCAGTGCCTTAAAGCCTCACTCAGCTGATTGCAGGCAGGTTTCACCACCGCTCACTCAGCCACATCTCAAGATGTGTGAAAAATCACCTTTGTTGATTAGGGAAGGGCTTTCCTTCCTGATTGCATTGCCCTGTTTACTGTCATTGAATTTTTGAATCAGGAGGATGTTTTGTTTGTTTCTCAAATATTAATTGCTGTATGACTTTCCTCTTCTTCACTAACCTGTTTTTACATTTTAGCAAACGGTTCCAGAGGTAATTGCCGAATTTATATATTCATGGAAAGCCAGCAGATATGGACGATAATAGCACAATTTGATATTTATGAAGTGGCACTTTTCTATAAAGGTAGAATTTCAGTTAATTATCACTGGGCTGTTTATTAACACTTGGAAATGGAAAAATAATGAATGGGCACATCGTTTATTCATTAAAATGCTGATGATGAGTTGCCCCATTCATAAATTAGCCTCACATTTCACTTTAGCAAAGCACTGCCTGTGCTGGTGGGTTTTGAAGGTCAATTGTACTTTAACCCACAGCTTCCTGCAAACAGTGAGCATGTCGCCTTGTGCCGTGATCACAGTGACTCTTGTCAACCAGACAGAGTTATTCTGAGAGGAGTTTGTCTGACAGGCTGTGTAAGGCAAAGGAAGAGAGCTGCAGTGAGAAGTGTTGGTCAGGAGATCATTCTCTTTTGTTTGGAAGCTGTACATCTGTCTCTATCAGACATTGAGGATTGATGCACTGGGCTGGGAAGATGCTCCTGTGGACATCCTTATATGTCTTCTGAAATCATTGCTCTTCCCTCCCACAGCCAAAACCCAAGGTGTTCTCAGGGAAAGTGCAGCTTTGCAGCTGTCCCTCTGATGAGAAATCACACTCCCCTGACTGGCAGAGCTACCTGGACAGGGTATTTTAATATTGATGCAAGAAATGGAGAGAAATCCAGAGCAAGCATCTGAATATTTGGGTCACCTACTACTCTTGGTAGCCCTTCCATAGGCATCCTCTTTCCCAGGGCATGCAGAGCCCCATGGGAGGAGAGGGGGAGCAGGGCCAGAGGTGTGATGGAGAGTCTAGGCAGAGGACAGCTCCTCCCAGCTGTTTGCTATGCAGCACAGCATTGAGAAGACGGTACACTGAAATGAGATCTAATAGAGAGGCTTTTTCCTGAATTGCTACAGTCATTAAAATTATCCAGGACTTCCTCCCAGGATAATGTGAGCCCTGGGGTCAGTTTAAAATTGCATATTTCATTCTACCCATCCCCAGCCTTCCTGCAGCGCAGACTGGATGGTGCCTGGTGTCGCTGAGGAACTGCTGATAACTGCTGCCCTGGGGACAGCTGGACACTCTGCAAAGTTTGCTGGATATCTTGGTGCAGATGTATAAGGGCAGCAGCTCTTCCAGATGTGTTAAACGTGATGAAAATTAGAAAGTAACTGCCAAAATGTTCTGTGGTGGTTAAATGGAGAAAAAGTCTTTGAAGCTCTCTTGTGCTGATGGTATTTGGGTTTGGAGTAATCCATCAGCTCAGCTGGAGCTTGAGAGAGACCCGAGATGTGGAACAGTGCTATGAAAAGATAATAGTGTCGATTTCCAGGACAAAATGCACACTAGTATCAGTAGCTAGACAAGCACTCCTATCTGTGGGCTCTGCTACTGGTTGCAAGCAACTATAAGGTTTCCTGAGAAAGAGCCCTGTATCTCTAAGAGCTAATGCAGTTTAGCACCCCAGCTCCAGGTCTGGAGATGATCCACCCTCTCACATGTCTGAGTCAAACCCTGCTAGCAGTCAGTCCTATGTGTATGTCCAGTTCCCCTGAGCATGGTTAGTGCTAATGTTAACTAGGTTCTCCTTTGAGCATCTTGGCTACTAAACCATTTTTAGAGGATGCTGTTCCTTTCTAATAGCATAATCAGAAATTGCTCAGTTAAGCACGAGTACAAAACTTGCTTTAGGAATGACTGCAAAGAGAAAGAATTATCCTACAGGGCCAGAGAAGGTTAAATGTGGTTGTCTAACCATGAAGAAAGGTGGGTTTTCTGAAAAAAATGGATCTACAGTAACCTCTCAGAGTTCAGAGACAAGTCTGGGCTGCTAACATTAGTTACTAAGACTATATATTGCCTTATTTTTCCAGTGGTATGTCTGAAGACAAGAATGCAAGAATCAAATTCAGAGATTTTTTTTTTTAGCTGTCTTTAAAAATGCATAAAGTTTTGCTTCAAGTGTCACTGTTGGAGTTTTACTATTATGCTAACAATCCAGGCTACCCGCTGAATGCAATGGGCTACAGACTCCATTTGGGGATTTTGCCTACTGTGAGCATTTTTTTGTTTCTTTTAAAATAAAATACCATTCTCAAGTGCTCACCTTGCAGAGTTCCTTTCATATTTTTTTAAAATAAAATGTTTAGAGAAATTACCTCTGCTATCATACATGTTGCTTATAAAGTCAAAGTATTTCTGCATTTTTTTTCCTTATAAGCTACAACTAAAATGGAAAACTTTTACCGAGTTTAATGTACGCCACATTCTTCTAATGACTGTGATCCTTCATAAGGTAATCAACTGAATTTTAAGATACATGTCAAATAAAATGACTAGCAAGGACAAATTAAGGTTAGTATTTGACTTCTTCTTTTGAAGTACAACTTATTTTCTTGCAAAAGTACAGCATCAGTTCCTGCAAAGCACTTATTTTGTTATTGATTGGAGAGATATAATATATAAAGCTGCTGCCTATACCACTCTACAATAATTAAAAGTACTTCATCATGCGGCTTTGAGATTTATTTTAAATGCACAAAATATGTTCCTTATTGTGATTCACAGGAATTTACTGGTCTAATTTCTTTGGAGACCAGGAGGAATATATATTGACTTTGGTTTATTTATAAACCAGCTATTTAAATTACCAAGTTATTTACATCGTTATTGTCTCCATCATTTAGTCACTATTTGCAAAAATTTCACATTGCTCTTAATTTGGCACTCCACAGCACTCATAGTACTTAAGGGAGAAGGTTATTTAGAAGAGAGTCAAGCGAGCCATCTTGGTATGGGTGATCTCCTTTGTGCTCCAGACACTCTTGTTCTCTTGGTGACCTCATTTCCAAATGAACAACAAGCAGGAGGGAGCCCTGGAGAACGTTGCAGCTACTTATCATCAAGTTGCAAGAAAGAAATGAGGAATATTGATAGGGACTGTAGATCCACAGGGTACAGTTGGCCTCAAGGTCTGGACCAGAGAACCTCTGGGGCAGATGTTTATAACATTGCCCATCTGTAAATCAGTCTGCTGGGGGGAACAGCAAGCACCAAGGGGAGGACATGGTGGCTCAGAATTCCTTCAGGTTCCTGACTTGGTTCTGTGGTTATGTGAAGGAATGAATAGACGAACAGGCTTTGAGTGGCCTTGAGTGGCCCTGTTTCATCTTAGTCTGCTGACAGTGTAAGAAAAACAAGGCTCTGAAACTGCTGCAGGAATAGCTGAGGAAAACAGTTATTAAAGGAATATTTCATTCCTGAGGGTGAGGACATTACCTACTTTGTATTTTCATTTCTAGCAGCACTTTTTAAAAAGTCTTAAGCATGCAGTGCACTACTTATTTTCACAGCAGTCACTCTCCATTTCTTATTTTCTTTTCTGCTTTAATCTGTATTCAGAGGACTGAGAATAACAGCTATTATTTACCATGTGGCTTTTATCCCATGTCCAGGTCTCACACTGAAGGGCCTATCTGAGTATCTCCAGTTGAGAGACAACTATGGAGCACACCATGATGAAGAGCAACTCCAGTGGCCCCTGTGGGGAGGTACACAGAGGGTGCCCCTGCTGCAGGGACTCTGTGCTTTGGGAGGTCGGGGGACAGAGGGGTGAAGTGGCCCTGTGAGCCAGGAGGCTTTGGATCATAGCATCGGAGTTTCTACATTAAGAACAGTTTAAAGCAACTGAAAAAGTTTCAGAGTATAGGACCATTCACAAGCCAAGAGATGCTGATCCAGAAATTTTACAACACTACTTTCACTCAAGATATCCAAAATGCCATGAATTATGTATGCAACCTTGAAATGTTGTTAAAAATATAATAGAAAGTCACACATTGTGCATATTTAAGTCTTTTTCAATACTCATACTTCATAGTTTTGAGCCAAATTTTTCTCCTCCATGACATTTGTCCACACCAAGAACTGAGTCCAAAATACACTTAAAGGCAATTGAAAGTTGTTTGGAATTTTTCTGATTTAAAGCATTTACTCACTGTGCAAGTTGCCAAAAATCTGAAGAGTTTAAAACCACCGGACACCTTATTTCCAGTTTTTCTCAGCAGCCATTCCATTTATTTCTTTGGAGCTTTAATATTCTTACAGGCTTTTTTTATTTTTTATTTTCACATCATGCATTTCAAGATTATTTTCATGAAGTGCCTTTAATAGATATTGTTTTAATTCTCAGCATGCAAATCTTTATAGTTATTTATTGTTAATGTTTCCTCTTGGACTAAACCCAAGAAACTGAAGAACTTGGCTCCAGAACATGGCAGACACATAGAGGGAATGCTCTGACAAGTGAATTGGGGATTTAATTGGCTTGTACCACTAGATGCTAGGTTTGAAATGTATTGACAGCAAAGGACTGAGAGAAGAATGCTTGAACAGTACAAGCACTATTATGCTGATAAAATAGAGAGAACAAAATGAGTAACGACATTTCTTTTTCTGGTTGTTATCAGCCACCCAGCCTCCCCCAGATCAGTGGTGGAGCTGTTCTTCAGTAAACCTTCAGCTGGTGTAAAGCAACTTCTTTTCAAGTCAGGGCAGGTATGTCATTTTATACCATCTGGGCATGCTTACTGTCCCCTCTGCAGCAGAGAACCAGCCAGCATGGTAGATGTAGTCCTAGTTGTAGGACTGCGTCTGACAAGAGTCTCCAAAAGATAAAGACTGATCTGAAAAAGAAGTATGAAATAGTTTCATTTCAACCCACATGGCCAGCAGATACAATAATTCACTTACAGGTAGGACAGAGGTTAAAGGCTCCCCATTCCTTAAACTCCATAATTCATGGAAAGACTTTAAAAAATGCAAACCAAGCCAAACCAAACCAAAAAACAACCACCTCCCCACCCCCTCCCCCCACACACAAAAAGCAAAGCAACAATAAAAAAACCCCAACTGAACAAAAACAAAAGATTCCTTCCCAGAAACAAACAAACAAAAAACAACAAACCAAACCAACCAACCAAAAAAAAAAAAAAAAAGAAAGAAAAAAAGCAAGCAACCAACCATCTTGATATTTTAGGGTAAATTCCAGAACATTTGTGCTTAGAATACCAATACCTGTCAAGATGCCCTGTATTTTTCCACCTACCCTTTAAAAACCTTTTGTTATTAATAACAAAGATAATTCAAACATGGATAGATTACATTTTACACTGAGAAGAGCTAGCTATGGTGAATGAGACAAGAAAAAAAAATCTATAAATCTATTCTGATTTTTCAAATCATGAAAAAAGAAGACCTTGTAACACTAAAAAAAAATTTTTAAAAAAGCATTTGCACAGGTATTGAAATCCTAACCTTTCCTGTTCTGAACCATATTACTCAGATGGGAGGATGGAGGTAGTAGGAAAGGGGCAAAAGGTGAGGGGAGCAGATTGCCTGATGTCATCAATTTATGCACTGTAGATGAAAATAAAATACATACTTTTATGACACTAAGTGCTAATTCTTCACATCTTAATTGATGCAGGAGGTGGATTTGCTTGATTAAAGACAGTAAAACCCAAACCAGCAGAGACTTCTACTTAAAAGGAGCATGCATGTTATGATCTGGAAAGGAACCTGAGAACTGGGAAATTAAATACACTACTGTATTTCTTAGAGGACATAAGCCTATTCCTACTTGGAATGTATTTAATTATTATCAAATCCATTTTCTCTGAAACTCTAAGTTTCAGTAACCTTTCACAGTGAAACAATACCTACTTGAAAGAGCCTTAATGCAATATATGTTCTGCTGCAATGGAAGGAAACACTCCAAACCTCTCTAGATTTAGCAAATGACTTACTTGTTCTCTTCATTCTAAATCAGACTGATGTGCAGCCTTTCTGAGAATGGTATTTTGTGCCACCTGGATTATTATTGGTGTACACAGCAGATTGCCTTTGTCAGATACAAGGTAGCTTAAAAAGCAGATTTTATTTCTGCTAGGAGCAGTATTTACCAGATTTGAAAGAGCATGTTAATGCTAGAAGCATCCAGGCTACTCTTGTTTATTAGTGGTTGATTAATTTTTTAGCCTTTCTTCTAGATATCTGTCTAGGTCACACAGTGTATATTCATACAGCTATGTATGCAAATCAGTTGTGATTACACAACAAAACAGATTAGAGTTTTGTAGATTTGGAGGCTTTTTGTTTCATGGCTAGCAAAGGAGTGAGGAGTGTACTGGTTCACAGAGCTTCTTGCTGGCATTGACCAGCAGCAGATGGATCAGTCCTTAAGCAGTTTTGATAAATCCTAGTGCTGGTCTTGATGTCAGTGTGGAAGTCAAAATTCCTGCTATGCTTAGACTTTAGGATTATATTAGAGAGAAACATATATTTTTTTTTTTTTCATCTGGGATTTCATATAGATAACTGCATATGCCAGTGCAGTAATTTAAAATAAGTTCCTGGAAAACCTTTCCCATTGACTTTAGTATGTGTGCATTTTTTTCAGAAATTCTAGTCCATAAAGTCACATTTTGTTTCACTAATTACCCACCCGCTGTATCACAAATAAGATCCTGACACTCCCATGGGATGAAGTTCTTTGCAGACAGTAGTAGTGCAAGTGCAGAGGGATGGTGCAAAGCTCCCTCCACTTCCCACACAGATAAACCCCACTTAGCAGCATGGGAAGGGGCTGTGTATGCCTTTCACTGCTCCACTGAGACAACAAGCAGCAGCCCTGGTCCAAGCTTCAGCCTTTGTAATGAAGACACTTTCTCCTGAAACAGGAGTAAATTTATTTCTTGCACAGTCTGAAATAGTCTTTAGATTATAAAGTCATATCATTCTAAGGATAGATTTGAACTGGTTAGCTACCTAGAAAAAGGGTTTATATCATGTGGGTTTTTTTCCCCTTAGCAAATAAGTCACCTACAGCCCAAACATTGGTCCTTGGATTTAAAAATACTTCACTGCATATTCATAATCTGCTTTTTGTATATTTATGCCTCTAATATTTGTAAATTCTTATTATGCATCCCTCTCCCCACTCTTAATCATCACCCACCAAAGATAACTAGTTATCTTTCCACTTTTAAATGAATTCACTCCATGCCCCTAATTATTTCTCTAGGTCTCATTTCTCCTGTAAGACAGAATCGTATGATTAAGGAAGTGCCTTAAATTAATTAATTCTTTCCTGAATTATATTTATAAAAAAATCCTTATGAAAGGTGAGATTTTCTTTTTTACTTCAGCTGCTGTGCCACTGTATATTCAGTTTCAGATTCTATAGTCATTTTTATTCTTACTTTCACAGATAATTTTCCTTTTGCCATTCCTCATAGCTCACTGGATACATGAAACAGATCACAAATACGATTCATGAGAAATATGACAATCCCATGGCAAAACAGATTTTGAACCTGGACCTTTTAATAAGCTGGTCATTGCTTTCAGCCTTTTCTGGTAGTCTGGTGAGTACTTATAGAGGAATCAAGAGACTGTAGAATAGTATTGCTAACCAAAGCACTTAAATATTTAATCTATCTCCAAAGCAGCTTTTCTGGACATACTGCATATCACAAGAGTATTCTGATTATGTGAAAGACTTAAGTAAAAAAGAAAAAATCCAATGTTTCTTTGAGGAAGTGAGAAAGCAGTGTGCTGTGTTTAGTTCTGCTGACCTACAAAGCCAATGAACAGTCATGGGATACTTCCATGGGGAAGAAACTTTAAAAACTAAAAGGTCTACTGGGGAACTGACACAAGTTTTGGCATTTCTTTATTGTCCTCTGAATGTTCTCACCATGATCATGCCTGGGCCAGTCACAGCCCTTCACATGCACCTGTCCTCATGAGCAACCCACACCTGTGGGTGCTGAACAAGGAGCCTAAAATAGTTTTGAAGGAAAGCTCAGCTGTCCCTTATCACACAACCATCATAAAACTTTGCTGTCCCAGGAAGACAAAATATTATCTTCCCCAAAACAAGGGCCTCACTTTGCCACTCATTGCTATTCATCCCAGTCTTCTTCCAAGAAGCAACATGACATTTTTTCCAATTAGTTTATAGATCCAATAGCTACAGTCCCATTTCCTTGTGTTGCACTCCATTTGTCGCTTAAATGAAAGGACCTACGGATACCACAGACCTGAGGAATGACTGGCATTCAAAACCAAACGTGTCTAGATAAAGATTGAAGGAAAAGTGGTGAAGGAAACACAGACAGTAATAAGGAAGAATAAAAGAGAAAATATTAGGAAGAATGAGAAACATAAAGGCAGCACCTGATTTCATGAGTTAAATAATTTTAAAGCTATTTGTTTGTGGCTTACACAGATAATTACTGGCAACTGTATAAGAAATATTTACAGGAATTTTGATGGTCAACTGTTACAGTAATATGAAAGAACATTGATCCAAACCTGCTATCCTGCTTCAATAGATTCGATCCAAACCTTATACATCACATCAGCCGGGAAATTTAGATTGTGATAGGGTCAATTATATTCATCAACTCTTTGGCTTCTGAAAGGGACTTGAGGTTTATGAGATACCAGGAGGATATATGAGAGGCAATGGCAGCCCTACAGAAACTCACCCCTTATGTATTTGTTCAGTCATCTTTATTCCACTGTGTATTGTACTCACACATTCAAGTCTGTAATACTTTTTTCTTGTAAGATCATAAGGTTATGACTTTGTCAAAATAGTTACCTTTCCCAAACATTTTATGGTTTATTTCCTCCTTGGTAGAGTGTTATCTGGAAAACTCAAACAGAATCCCATTAACATCTTTAAGTAAAAATCAAAATATATTAAGCTTTTGGAATGCTTATGGTAGCACTGCCTAATTTCTGCTGCCAAAATAACAGTAAAAATCTGAACAGCAAATGGTGTGTTTCCTAATGCTTACCAAGGAGTTTGATCTTTCATACACTTAAAACATACTATAAAATGAACTTAAGCCATTCAAACATGTTGTACTGATCTTCAAAAATAAGTGTTACCCTTGTGTATGCATGTCTAAAACTAGTTAAAAACAAAACAAAACAAAGAACCCCCAACAAGTTTCTTATTTGAAGTTGTTCATAGCTATTGACCAAGAAGAAAAGTAACAGGATAACTTCTAACATCTGTGTAATCTTCAAATAAAATAATACATTAGATAATTACAATTTTTTACTAATGTTTTCACCCTGCATTGGAGTGGGATGCATGCAAGGTTGTGGAGCATGTATGGTGTAAGCAGGCAAAGGAACAATTACCAAGAAGTCCAAGCAAGGAATGTTATATACAAAAGAGGTTTTAATTAGCTAAAATTTTAATGGGATGGAGAAGAGAATAAAAAATGGATAATAAAGGAGGAATTAAACTATATTAGTGACACACCCTTGATCCCCAGGGTGAGAAAAGACAAGAAGAGAAAGATTAGGCTGAGCAGTGAATAGAAAGAAATTATGAGAAGTCAAGACAATTATGATTATTGAGTTTACTCAAAATACTTGCAAACATGTAATTGAGCCCAATCCTACATTTCCTACAGTTAGATGAATTGAGATACATATTTTATCTTGGATAGCTACCTGCCACACACCAGAACTAAAACAAGCATTTTCCAGAAAGCCTGATATTCCCCACACTCAAATTATGTGGATTAGATGAAATTTCCTCTTTCTTTCCAGCAATTTTGGCAGACTGCTGTACATTACTAGAGGTTGCCATTATCTTCCTCTGAACACAGCTAAAATGGTTTGTAATTTTACCCCAGTATTACCAAAGAAACATGTAATATCCAGCTGCATTACTTTAAATAATACAGCACAGCAATCACATCAACAAACAGAATCCTCACAAATGAGGAAGTTATCTGGAAGAAAAAATATTTATTTGCTATCACTGGCCTTCAAAATAAAATCACCTACAATTCTCTTTTTGTCTATTTCTCTTCTTCCCTTTTCAAGAAATGCACTGGATAGAAAGGGAAAAAGAGATAGGCAAAGGATAAAATGCCAAGCAGAATGGGAATTTATGGAAAGATCATTAAAAGCAGTCCATTGGTATTAGATACTCAATATTCCTTCAAAAACAGTAAATTAAGAAATTAGTATAGAAGGGCTTTGTCAGATTAGACCATTTTAGCATCAATTAAAAAAACCAACCAAACAAACGAAACAAAACCCAACATTTTAGAGGCTTATGGCAGTAAAATAATAAATAGGGCTGGTCTTATAATATGACATAATGAGCTCTGAGCTAATGAATCCTAAATCAATTTTGAGCCAGTATTATTTTCACTGACACAGAAATTCTATCTTTGTATGTGTGTGTACATGTGTCCATCTCATTATAAACTGCCCTTATTATTTCCTCTTGCCACCTTAATAATGGAGCCTCTTCAGCATTCCTATACAGTCAGCAACACTAACTTGGGAAACTGGAGGGATGTTTTTTATGTGCATTCATATTCCTTTTACTAGGATGATAACTAAACAAGTATATATTTCACTGTTTTTTCCCTTACTTAACATTAATCAAACATTTCTGTTTCCACAGGTGACCTGCAGAGGCTGAGGTATTTTCTGCTTTCATCAACATACAAACCAGTCTGGTTTCTTGGCAGGTTTTTTTTCTATTTTAACTCTGAATCATCTTTGACTGGTGCAGCTATGAATGAAACATCGCACTGGATGCATCCAGGTCCTAGAGGTTTGCTGCACCACATCAGGTTGGAAGTCTAGACGAACAGAGAGCTGACTTGTTCGTGGCATGTTAGAATGATCCATGACCTAGAGCTTCTGAGATTCTTCCTTCACTCTTGCAGGACTTCAGAAACAGGCTGTGCCTTTCTCTATCACTCCTCTCCCTGTGATGCTTTGCAGCTTTCGTGAAGCTGGTATTAAATTGTCTGAAAGGGTTTTGTGACTGGCAGCTCTTGGAAAATGTGAATTAGGTGCTCTCTTCACCCATCCTCTTAGATATAAATCCACTGCATGGCTGGTTATCACAGAGCACAAGACTTAACCTGTGCAGCCTTCTCCAGCCTGTGTTTACAAGTGCTACATGGGAGCACAATTGTCTGCAAACTCAAGGTGGTATTAGTGAAAGCACATCAAGTCTAGGCATTTGCAAAATATCAAGCATTTTCTTCATAAGGTGCTTTGGGACAAGCAGGAATGGAAAACCCTATAAAACCACAAGATGTTGTTATTAAACTTTCCTTAATGTTCTTTGGGTATGAGCAAAGATAACACAGGTCAGCTAATGATTTCCAGGGAATGTAGTTGCACCAATAATGAGATGTATACACTCGGCCTGGGATCTTTCTTGGTCACTGTGATTGCTCCCCTCTATCCAAGGCATTTTATAAAATATGGTAATTAACACAGCACCTTCAGACAATCGAAATTTATTGCAATTTATATGTTCAGGAGTGTTGGTAAAAGGCCAATGCTGGCATTTCTTTAACTAATAATTATTGTGTTTTATTGTTGTGTTTCTCTACCACATTAATGAGCGAGAACCCAGCTTTATTAGAATTTGCTTGGCCCCACTGTTCCATGCATATTTATTATGCAAGAGAATAGGATTCTCTTTCTCTAGCCTTCACTAATTTAAAAGAAGATATCCTCAATGAAATGTATTCAAATATTTTGACATTTTGCTTCACCTCACTTACAGAGCAGAAATTGTTTCTGACAGTTATTATACAGTACGGGAATCCTGCTGTTTCACTCTGCTGAAGCGCAGGTTGAAAAGACACAGCGATTGCATTTTGTTCAAAGAGTGATTCTCTGGCCTAGAAATAGCAACACTGTCAGCTGTGATTCACTGCAAGTTCAGATAATATCCACTCTGTACCTCTCCACCAAGAACATGGAATTTTTTGACTTCTTAAAACAGAAGAAAATGAATCAAAGTGGGGAAAATTTAATGCCTCAAACTTTGGGATCTGAAGTAAAGGAAGGTTTTGAATTTGAAATGTAAGTGGAAACTGGGAGAAATGGGAGTGAGGGGAGTTGAGTGGGATTTTTTTGCCTTCTTTCAGACACTTTCAGTCCTGCCTTTTACTGTGTTTTAAACAGACCTACTTACAAGATAAAATAGCAGGGGTTAGAAATATAAATACCCAGGTATTTCAAAATATTTTATATTACTGAAATAATAATAGATGGCACCTGCCTGCTGTTTCTTTTGTATCATGTTTACAGGCATGCTACATGTGTGACAACATGGTTTTTAATACAATAGGATCTTTTTAAAATACAATGTGTAAATCATGATAGCAAATTTCTCAGCTAATGCTTCCAAAAATTGCTTGTAACATGAAAACCTCAGCCTTTTGTTCCCCATTTAGAATACATTTTAGTGCTGTCTCAAATATATATAGATTGAGAAAGAAATTTTATCTTTGGATCTATACAATCAACGTTGAATGAAGTTAAGAATGTAGTAGCATATTTAACGCTTTAATTAGCCGAGAGGCCCTTTTAAAGCAGTTTTTAAGTTTCATGAGGGTTGTTTATTTGGTGGCAAGTGAAAGAGCATCTGGAGAATCTCAAGCAGAAGAAGGAGGATGAGAGAAGAATATGAAGGAAAACCTGTGAAAGACTCTCCCAAATGCTTTGCTGCTCTTTGCTGTTCATGTTGTGCATATTCTGTCTCAGAATCAAGGTTTCTCTTATCAGAATAAGAAAGAGGAAGCTGAATGCACAATGAAAAGAAATCACAACAAAGGCATTTAATACAGTTCCTTAAGATTTCAGAAACTGAGTTTCTGTCCAAACCACAGAATATCACAGAAGGGGGCAGGAGACAGTGATAAAGGGTCTGTACTCATAAAAGGGGATTGTTCAGTTGTAATCTCTGTTAATGCTCCTGTTGTATCACAGGCAAATCTGCCTAGTAGATAGATGAGAAAATATTTAACATAATATCTGGAAAAATCACATTGCTCAAAGCGTTTGCTAATTTTTCCACAAAAAAAAAAAAAAAAAAAAAAAAAAAAAAAAAAAGACTCTCATACAGAGACAGGCATTATTAACTACAATGAAATAATGAGAGTGGCTGCAGGATGCAACCCTTCTTGTCCTGGAGGTACAAGTCTGGACTGTCAAATGTGATAAGTAGTGTGGTGTGTGAGCTCAGATCAAACCCTGGTCTATTAAGGCAAGTGAACAGAAGATTTAAAATAGATTTTGGTTTCTGCCACTTCATCGCAGGTCTGGAGGAGATAGGACACGAGTGAAGGGTTCTCCAGAAGGCTTTGAAGAGAGTGGTGTGCTGCTGCCACTGTTCTCTGCTAGTCACTCAGGCAGGAGGCATGCTCATCCTTATGGAGTTGCAGAGTGGAAATGGAGTAACACAGCCTTTGATCACAAGTCATAATATTTTTACCTACTGTTCTGCTGATTTAAAAATTATCTTAGTTTCTAATATCCACTGCAATAACATTTCTAGCCACTTTCTCTCAACAGTCTCTTTCCACAGCTGACCTTTAGAGACAGGAACACTAGTGGGCTATGCAATTCCTCCTGAATTCTTGAACAGGTTCTGCTGCATATATTTCAGCACAAATTTCTCCATAAATGACAGTGCTAACAGTCTTGCTGTTCAGGCTTATGATTGTTTGGGTACAACCTTTTTCATTCCTATTAAGTGACACAGGCTTTATTTAAACCCATTGCAATATGTCTAAGAGTTGACTCATATTTTGTAAACCATTAGGTAGTAAAAACAACAGAATGTATCTGAGAATTCTACTACCTAACTATATATCAGCAGATTTTCTCATTTAAGCAGAGTAAAATCCAACATAGTTTAGTTTTACTCTTACTTTGTATGTTAGAACTATGGCCTTTTCTCTTTTTAATTGCTCATAGGGGAATTTAATCCATCCCAATATCTTTACCAGCTGTTTCCCTAAGAGATCTATCTGGGTATTTGTATGGTCCCAATCATCACAGTCTTTCTGCTAATTCCAAAGACTGTATTAATAGATTTCTGTTTGTAAAATCCCTATGGGATGGGGTAGTGCTGTTATCTCTGCTGTACAAATAAGGAGCTGACACACTGAGGGATGGAGGGTTCTCAGGTAGGAAAGAAGGGCCATATCCCCCTGGGATTTGGGCAATGAAATGTTTGGCACCCCAGCAGTCCTTCCAATGACAAAAGTCTGCAATGCTGATGCTCTGCCCATGTGCAAGGGAGGACTAGAGAAGTCTAGTAGCATAAAAGCAAAAACATCATTTGTTGGGGACTGCAGAAGGTGTCTTTGGCCAATGGGCCAATCTCTCTCAGCAGCTGAGCAAAAATGATAAGCACTTGCCTGAAAAAACAGGTGGGATGGAGCTTTCTGTGAAATGGAAAGCATAGACCAGAAGCCATTGCTTAGATGGGCCATGGCAAATTGAGAGGAACTTCAACTGGGGTTAATGTACCCATTTACAGATTTGGCCTTGTGATTATTCAGGGTCATATATGAAATCTGGAGAGCTGGCAAGGCACCAAATTCAGATCTCTTAATCGATATGAAGTTGCCTAATTGCTGAGCAGTCTATGTTTTCAGTTTTCAGACTCCAGATTAGCATAAAGTCATAGCATCGGTTGCAGCTCTTCTTAATGGAATAGCACTTAGAGCAAAATTGATGCCTCTTTAAGAGCAAGTCACTCCTGAAACAACACATTTCTGCCAGATATCGGCCACGTTCTTGGAAAGCAGTGAACTCACTGGGCATCATAACCAGAGAGCTGTCAAAGTCACTGCAACAAATGTGGGCTCAGTCCCTATTTTGTCTCAGAAGTACTCCAGATTTGGGTTTTGCCTATGTAGGGGGTTCAGAATTTGGCCCAGAAGAAAATCAAGTTCTCTATATACCTCACTTTCAAAGGCTACAAAGCATTTTTTTTCCCAGATTAATAAAATAGGTGTCACAAGTGTCCCCAAATTTACTGTTCTCCTTTTAGCTAATGGGGATATGGCAGCACAGGAGATGAGCTTTCTGCCTGGGTCTTGGCGAAGTCTGAATCAGGCTTTGTACTGGACTCCACACCTCTGCAAAATAGTAACTGAATAAAAGCACAGTGCTAAAACAGTAAAACTGCAGTAAAACAGTCAGAGAGAGCACTAAAAAGTAGGATAAACAGAGCACCTCACTGAACTTCTTGACCAAAAGGTTCAAGTATTTTTTGGTTGTATCTACATTAGTCACTGGTGCAGACCAGGGTGAAAACCTACAGCCAGCAGAGAGGAACAGGTGATGTTGAAAGCCTGATGTTAATCCTATGGACGTTTCTTTAATTCAGACTATCCCTAATCTAGCCCTATGGGATGAATGCTCATTTATAGCTGGGGTGCTTTCCTAATGCAGATACACAATGCCCATTTTAAGCCTGGTTGGACTCTATTACTATTTGTTCTCAATTTGCCTAAGGGAAGTAGCAGTTTCTAGATTGGAAGAGTCTCTTTGTTCATATTTCTACCGTGGTTGCTTTGTCTTAAAGTTTGGGACTGTGCCCTCCTACTGATGAGTGAGCCCAGAAGTCTTTCAACACTACACTCCTTAGACATTTAAAACATCTCCTTTTCAATCTTGTAGAGGATTAATTCTGTATGGCACATAGCCCTGCATCGATTGTAACTTTGATCTTGAGGAACCATTCAATGCAGAGATTGGTATTTAAATCTAATGCCCCTATTAGTTGAGTCTTGTTCATCTTCCAAATGGAATATGTTATAGTCTTTCATACCAAATGTTGGGATGCCAATAGTGTGGATACAGACTGATGTATACTATGATCCACAGAGAAGATAAAACACAATGACCTTGATTTGAACACAGGCACCTTAGGTGACAGACCAATGCTTAAGGGCAGTCAGATCTCACACTGTCATTTCAAAGTGTGTATTCAGTGTAACTTTTTAGAAAACAAGATGAAATATAATTCTTTAGCTTCAAAGGAGTCTTTTTGAAAGTTGTGATACTTCAACAAAGGATGACAACGTGCCACCACAGAATAACTTGTGAATGCAAATACTGCTCACCTCATTGTTCCTGATTTTCTTCAGAAGCTCTACATCTTACTTTTCTAAAAAATGTAGGCTGGAGAACTAACAGAATTTAAAAGAACTTCCTTTCAATGTGAAGAGTTGTAAGAGTGTTAGTTCTCCAAGTCTTTAAGGAAATCCAATTATAAGTCTCTTTATATTCATGCACCTTACCAAAAGAGGAACTTTTTTCTCCGTTGGTGTCATTCTCTCAGTGGGGACTCCACCATGACATTGGTGCTGAGTTTTCAGTGCCTTTCTCATTAGGAGACAACTGCTATCAATTCCCAAGAGGCTGGGGCAGGACCTAGGCATGCTGCCCTTGCCAGCAGTGTGTTATAAAAGGGGCTTAATATTCATAAGTGATGCATAAAGGCTCTACAAGGCCACTGGCTTCAAATTTTCAAATGTGTACTCTACTGAGAAATGCAAAGTCTAAAGGTAATTGTTCCCATATTGTACTGGGAACCTCTGAGCTAAAGGCTTTCACTTCCCCTCCATTTTCAACAACACATAATCCCAATTATTATCATTGTTAATAGGCAATCCATAAACAGATTTATTTTAAGTGTGTTTTCCATTTTTTTTAATCAAATAATATAATCACACTGGTAATTTTGATGTAATGCTTACCATTGCACAAATAACAGTGCATTTAAAGAAATATGAAGTTATGAAAGAACAATAAATTAGCAGGAGTATTAATTAATTCAATCCATTGTTTGTCAATCATGTGAAAGACACTTTTAAGACTGACAAGTATTCACAACACTTTCAAATTAATAACCTCCTTTCTCCTTTGCCAATCACTTTTGCTTCCATATTTCTGGTAACGATCCCCTACTGATAGGCCCTGGTGCTGTGATGTTAAATTCCACTTTTCTTTCTTAATAAGGGTTGAGACATTTGTTTTCAGAAGACATGGCACAGATACACCAAGCCCTTGATAGTCTTTGCACCACTGAATTGGCATCCCAGGGCAAAGGCTCCTCCTCCTGACCCTGGTGGGAACTGAGCCAGAGGGATGTACACACAAACATCACAGGTAGTTGGGCACCTGTACCACCAATTTGGCACTAGAAGTATGAGCCTGTATAAGTCTCTCCATTTACATCTGGGGTGTGGTTTCTCCATGAGCTTCCCTGCTGTTCTCACTCAGAGCTCTGGCTCTCACCCCAGCATGTGGCCAGAGTGGGTTTGCTCCTTGTGTGGTGCTCTTGATGAACACACTTCATGTTCTCCAGTGCTGTGGGCACTCACTCCACAACACTAGACCAAATAAAACCCTCCAAACATGCATAGGATTAACAGAAATGTTTGACACCAGCTGAGTCACTTGGCTTACCTGCTCTTAACAAGCTGCCTGCCTAGTGGTACAGACATAGCCAAAGAGAGTGAACTGGGATAAAGGCTGTGGATGGTGCCATCAACCATCAGCTTCATCAGCATTACATTCTCTTCAGAAACATGCTAAATTTTTCCTTTATGGCTGTTTCCTAAAAAGTGTCTGGACAACCCAGAGCTGTTCCATCAGAAGATCTTCATGGTCTTCATATACTCACCAAGTCAATATTCTGCTTCAGTGCATAAAAAGAAATACCCATTATGCTACACTGCTCACTTCAGCCACAGATAACATGCTATTATTAGTAGAGATTTACTTTTTAGTACTTAAAGACATGTTCTAAGTGTTATCTAAAATCAATGGCAGTCAATGTCATTATGTCATACCCAAAAGTCAATGGCACTGAAGTTTAAGGCTTTTCTAGACCAGAGAGACATTGCACATGGCCGAGGCAGAAGGGAGATCACACCTAATCAATGGGAAGGAAGCAGGAATGTCTAAAGCACTCTTCTAAATTATTGGAGCCATAGATGGCTTTGATGTTTTCCACCACCAGCACCTAGAATCAGCCAGTAGCACCAATGAAGGGCAGGAACAGGCAGCAAGCCCTGCAGAGGCTCCACCACCTCCAGAGCAGAGCTCCCCAGGTCTCACTAGAAAATCTGTGCTTTATAACCATGTTTTGCATATTACATTTCCAGAACACCAGACGAACAATAGCTAATTATAATCCATACAAAAGGATTATATATTTGGGATCTTGTGGTAAGGCCTTTTACATAGCTGCTTAGGGGTTTTATAATATTATAATTTTTTGCTAAATCACCTTATAAAAATCACTGCTCTTGGACAGTGGAGGTTTGTAGGAGGGATGAAGACCCATTTATCACTTTCCTGTGGATACAGTTTTAATACAATTGCCAAAATAATCAGGTGTCAGTGACAACTGTTGGAAATAGCTATCCTGGCCTCAGTAGCTTAGGGAAAATAGGACCACACTTCAGGGAATCTGCACACATGCACAGCACCCAACTCTTTGTTGCAGGCAGCTAGTAAATGCATAGGGCTGGGGTCTCAGGGCTAGATGATCAAGGCCATTGATGGCAGCTTCAGATCTGACCCATAGATTATAGCCTTGCATAGAAAAGCACTATTCTTAAAATAATTTAAAGAGATACATATATCTTTATATAGATATAAAAAAACTAAAGTGCGTACTGCAAAATTTAGGGAAAGAAACACAGAGGCATCTGCTGAAGACCTGCTATTATCTTTTAAATCTTATATATACAGTAACAAGAATGGGAAGTGAGAGTACAGAATAAGCAGCATTGAATGGGAACAACAGGATACTTTCAAGGAATTAGCAAAGTTAAGTGCTTAGCAAGGATACTGTAGTATTTCTGATAATCCTCTTCAAAAACATGAGAAGCCTAAACTATGATGGCAGTGAGGGACATCTTCAGCAGCAATCCTCTTGGCCCCTGAGATAAGTAAGAAGCATTTGCAGCTGCATCTCTATAGCTGTCCCAGGAAACCCTGTAAAGCTGACACAACTACTGGAAGCTGAGAGGTGGGACCAGAGCTGCAGGTGCAGGCAAGAAGCAGATCCTGTTAGCAGCCATTTCTCAGCTGGACCCTCAATCAGCCATGGTTTTTACAGTCAAACTGGCCAAACTGGATTAAGATCCCTCTGAAGCCTCCCTCCCATCAGCAAACTCTACCACATGCAATCCACCAGGACCTGCACAGCACTGGGTTAACAGGTATGTAAAAATGGGCAAATAGGGTTAGAGAAAGTAATGCAAATGTCTGCTTCACTTTGGGAGCCAGATGAAGTGTAGCCAACAAGTTTAATGGACATTTTCACTTTCAGAAGTGAGATGCTTTATTGGAGGGGTTATGTGGATGGATGCATTTTTTCCAATTAATATACAGCACTGGCAGAAACTACTGGCAACAGTGAAAGTTTTCCTGTGCTATTAACTTTTACTCGAAGGAATAAGACCTATTGTTGCTTTCAACATATCTCTTCTGCCTGGTTCTAACTTTCCTGTATTTCTGTTTTAGTTGATACTATTGGCCTTAAAATGCAGGAATATATGGAGACTGGAAAGTGTGATCAGTGCTAGCAAGGCACCATATGTCAAAGTGCATGCTGCCCTCAAGGAAGAAGGGCAGGTTTCTCTGGGACAAAGAGTGGGGACTCTATCTGTCAAGGGTTGGCACCAAAAAACTTCATCAGGCTGATGTGTGCCAGCTGAGAATAGAAGCCTGTGCATTCATAAACTTCTAAATATTCTGTAAACTATAACCTCTTAATTATAGCCTCTAAATATCACAGTTGCTGAGGGAGATACATTTCATACACATTGCATTTTTCACACTCTGTACTGTCCCTTGACAGTGACCAGGATTGATGTCTAGCAAGAAAAGTAAGAATAGAACCAGTATGGTGCCCTACCCCAGTGATTTCCTATTTCTCCTGTCCCATTTCCCATGTCCTACACTTGTCTCTATTCAAGAGAGAGCCACAGCATTGCATTTTCTGACAAAGTCAGTTATTCCAGCTGTTGAAATGTCCATGTGCAGCAGAAGGATTATAGCAACTGCTGCTTCAGGAGAACAGTAGCAAAGCATAGTTACTATTATATAGCAATCTCATCTTTTTTTTTGCCTTGGTCTTGCTGGTGGCCAGCATTATTTTTGATGAGTGATCATCACTGTATTACACTAAATTCAGAAACATGTTAAAAAAAACACTGACAGTAAAAATCTGTTTCTCCTTTTCCCTTTTTTTTCCCTTTTCCCTTTTTTTTTCCTTTTCCCTTTTTTTTCCCTTTTCCCTTTTTTTCCCTTTTCCCTTTTTTTTCCCTTTTCCCTTTTTTTTCCCTTTTCCCTTTTTTTTCCCTTTTCCCTTTTTTTCCCTTTTCCCTTTTTTTCCCTTTTCCCTTTTTTTCCCTTTTCCCTTTTTTTTCCCTTTTCCCTTTTTTTTCCCTTTTCCCTTTTTTT
>JAOEGS010000778.1:0-14538 GCA_025447755.1 Corythornis vintsioides | reverse complement strand
AGTAAAAAAATAATAAAAAAGCCAACCAAAAAACCCAAACAAAACTCTGACCCTTTTTTATTAGTTTCTCTGTGAAAAAAATTTTTTTCCATAGATTCTTGATTTCATCATGAGGGCACATTTGAAGATCTTTGCAGGAGTTATTAACAAGTCTTCACTGCTGCATTTAGATAGGAGGAAAGATGGGTTTTAACAGCTAATTGGGCTGTCACTGTGGTGTTTGTGTTGTGGTTTGTGTGTTTGGGTTATGTGTGTTTCCCCCAAGAATGTCAGTTTCCAAAAACCCCTCGTGATACTGGATGGGGGAGACAAACTGTGTTAGATAGGCTTTATGTTGGCCACCCATGATTTCCAGCAGACTCGGATACTTAATGGGATTTCTCCTGGGTGGTAGACACAATAAATTTATATCCAAGACAGTAAAAATAAATTGAAAACCAAACACAAACCTTTTAAAGGAAATCAAGCATACAAACAAAAAAAAACCCAAAACAAAACAACAAACCCAACCCAAACTCATAGGTCCAATGTTATAGACAGCACAGTGAAGATAAAAACGTGATGCTGCAGTCATCATCTGGCAAGAGCAGGGTGGAAAATTTAGCTGTGCTTTTCTCGTGTACCTTTGAGACTTGAGGTGCCATTTTGATCTCAGACTTTCTCTCTGTAAATCAAACTTTATTAAACAAATGCCGGCCTGTATTTCTTCCATGGAAAATTAATGACATTGTGGGCTCTTCAGAATATCCGTGTGGCAGATCTATACCTTGGAGCTATTTCTGATGGAAGTTTTTTATAAAAGCCAGCTACAGAACACCAAAGTATTTCTCAGACACTTGGGATTAGCTAATGGATGCTGCTGCAGTGCTTCAGTGGGGAAGAACAATGGTGTCGTGTTGTTGGCAGAGTTAGCCTTAGGCTGGAAGAATCCCCTGAGCAAGGATATTAGTGGTTCCTGGCACTACTGTAAGGTTTCATGGGTGTTCTTGAGTGATGATTGATCTGAAGAGGAGTTCCAGAAGGGCTTTATGCAGCATGGAGACACAGATCCAGTCCTCAAGACCTCTGCTTAGCTTCTCTCTGGTTCTTGAGATGCTGACATGAAACGGCCTGTGGCTGGAAAGTTTCCTGGCAGTGTGTACAGACTCTTCACCCTATGAACTGTCTATCTGCTTTCACCCTGCTGAGCAGCTTTGCACAGAACCCCAACCTAAGGAACCTGAAAAAGCAAACCAGTTCCAGTCCCTGTACCAAGACATACCCAGGTCTAGCAGTAATTGAAAGAAAAGTGGCACAAAAAGTGACTGACCAGAGCACGGTCTTCCGGGAACTGAATTTTGCCCGAATGAGAGAGAAACCAGGAGGAATTATTGTCCTACACTGCTTTGTCAACTAAAGGAGGCATCTCAGGAGCCAGGGTCCCCTTTGCCTTGTGGGGTCTGGAGTACTGGGGCTCTTTGCCTGCTGATGAGGTTGCAGGGTTTAGGTGCCTTTAATTCTGTTTATGCCCACGGCCTCCTTTATGTTCCCGCCGGGATCCAGCGTGACCCGTTAACCCAGAATACAGGAGGCTTTTGCCAAAGGGTGGAGCAGTGAGGGAACCACTGCTGGTGCCAAAAACAAAACGAGGAGCAGCACATACCCAAAGATGAACCAGTTTTGGAAAACAGTTGTATTCCTGGAGAGTTTTTATGTGAGGCCAGCCAAGAGAAGGAAAAATCAGGTGTTTGGAGGTGTAGCAGTTTTTCAGGTACAAATGACAGTAGAAGCCTTAGAACAGACGGGAGAGATCTCTGCTGAAGAGGTCAGTGTGCAGCCTGCACTGAAATGTGCCTACTTTCTCAAGACTAGGTTTGTGCTTTTAACAGATGTCTAATTCTCTTTTCCCTCTAGGCCAGGGAGGTTAATTGGAGGAAAGTGACTGTACATCGGGCCCAAGAGCCTCCTACAGAGATACTTGGCACAAATAAATCAGCCTATTTTTGATGAATAACAAGGCCCCAAAGGCTCTAGTTCTTGCTGCCTGCACAAATTGCAGGTATAAATTTCACAGCTGATCACAGGGACTCCAGAATTCAATTAACTCTCTGCTCATTTAAAAAAAAAAAAAAAAAAAAATGCTGCCTGCCTATTTAATTATGAGTGTCACTGATACTACACATGCTGTTCAGGAAAACTCCAATTAATAAAGCATTGCATCATTAATATGAGTGACAGCATGAAGTCTCTGACTCAGGAGTTTGTCTTGACCCTCTGCAATGACAGGGTTGGGAAAGGGGCATCCTTTTCTTCAGACTCCAAGATTGTTTCCATGCTTTATGGGCTATTCTGGTTGCTCTGTTTTGAGTGGTGGTTGGGATGTAATGTAGTGCTGGCAACTGATGGTTTAGACCTTCTGAGACTTGGGTAACCTTCCAGGGTCTCTTGACTGTGGGGATGGGGGCTGTATAGAGACACGTGGGGCAAAAGATTGACCTGGGTAAGGGATGGTGAGAAGATAACAGCAATGTTCTCAAACTGCCTTTACCACATTATAGTGCCTTTCACTGCCAGGAAGGGTGTTAACCAAAGCTGTACAAATAACCACATCTCTGCAGAATGTTTCATTTTTTAGTGTTCTTGCTTTTAAATTTAGCTCAGTCTCAAAGATCTATCACTAAACAGACATGTTTCACTTTGACTCTCTAAGGTATCTTTCTGTTTAAGTCCAAATTGATCTGACCTGCTCATTTTGTGCCTCTGCTTGTACCCATCTCCTCTCGACATTGCACCTTGTGGGCTGTGCTGTTGGAAGTGATCTCTTACCACAACTTGAATATCAGCATAAGAAGACATTTGGCTTTTCTTCTCAAATTGTGTCCCTCCTTATTTAGTCACTGTGTGACCCACCAAGGTCATAGTCTAGATTTTTCTTTACTCTTTCATCAGGCCATGTCTAATTTTGTACTTCATCTTTCTGTATGACACTGGGTTCCTTTTTGTTTTATCTCCACACTGATACTTTTTTACTTCCTTCTCTGAGCAGCTCTGTTCCTGACTACAGCAATCTTCTTTCCAGTAGTGCCAAAAACAATCTTGCTGCTCTAGCCAGAGGCAAGTGTCACCCCAGATTATATGTCATGACTCCATTGCTGCTCCAGCTCCCTGCATCTCCCTGGATTTTCCACACTAGTTACCAGTGCATTCAGCAAATCCATGTCCTGATGTCATAAAAAGTTGGTAGTTGCTTTGATAGCCTTATCTTTTCCCAATCTTCTATCATAACCTGCTCATCCATTTTCTAGGTGCTGCTGTTGCTGGTTGTTGTGCAGAGCTGCAGCTTTCACTCACATTGATTGTGTTGATGGATTGCTTTCAGGCACAGGATTTTCATCCAGTAAATGCCTCCAGGACAACCTCTCTTGTCCACAGTATTCTCTTAAAACCAAAGCCAGAAGAGTCCTCTGTGCTTCTCCTGTGTGCCTCTACATTTCTGGTCTCTCTCTTGCAGCAACTTCAGTGCTGGAACAGGGAGTGGGTGTTTTGTTCCCGTTTATTTTTGCTCAGTGAATGGCTGCATAAGCCTTAGAACTGCTCTAAGGGATGCTGTGAGGCCTGCAGCTCTGACATTAGTGAGAGTTCAGATTTAAACCCATTCTTGAGCTGATGCAATCTGCAAATAAGTGTCTAGTATCCTAGGACAGCTTCTTTCATGCCACCCACTTTGATTTCATGCTTACTTTGTTCCCATTACCTCATCTTTGACTGAAATAACCTGTGTCCTGGGCCTGGAGCTACCTGTCTGCCTTGTATTTGCACAGCCCAAGGCTTAACGGGGCTCTTATCTATGACATGGGGCCTCAGGGTAGTGCCAAAACTCAGCTGCTGGAGTGGAATGCATGTGTTCCACATGTATTGCCCTGTATTCCCTGGGCAGTGCAAGCTGGTGTTGTCAGTAGGGCTGCTGCTTGGCAGAGACCAAACTCTCCTGGGACACAGATGACAAAACTCTGCTAAGAAACTGTAACCCACTTCAGTCTGTAAAAGGTGGTGGTTGCTGCTGCTCTCCTCAGATGGTGGCTTCCAGTTCTGCTCCTGCTCTGCAAGTGCTGGAAACCACAGATTCCTACCTCACTTTCTGAGCCAGGACTTGGTGGCTGTAGCAGGGTGCTCATCTGGGAGAATCTGGCTAAGACTTAATGGAGACAAAGGGCAGAATGCTGCTAATGGAAGGGCTGAGGAGGTTCTTGGTTTATCCTAGTGTGAGTCTTCACAGAACTCACTTTTTCTAATTGCTGGCTTTCATCTGCAAAGTAAGGACAGCACTGTAAGCCACAGGAGGGTGAGAACCTTAATTTAGTGTAAATAGTGAGAGTAACGTGTCCAGTGGTTGCCAGTGATTAAGGAAAATTGGGTTCAAGGCCTTGTTTTGACAAAAGTGAGCCAAGTGGGCTGCCCTATGGGGCTGTGACAGGCTGCTTCTGGTTTTGCCAGTTCTAGTGCCTGTCCAAACTGTTCTGCAAAGCTTTGCTTGTTATAAAGTGACAGTGGAAAAAAAAAAAAGGTGGTCAGACTTCCAGCCCAGCTGCAACTGGGTTTGTAGCTTTGCCATTACTTGTCTTAGATGACTACAAGGTAAAAGCCCTGACCTTCCTGCTGTCTGTCAGCTAGCAAACTGTGGGAGAGAGGGCCAAGTAAAGGTGGTGAGCTGCTTTAATCTGTGTCCCTGGAACAGTAAGGAGCTGGTGGAGCCATGATGGTTACTCAGCCTTCCCATGCATCTTTCTGAAAGCATCACTCACTTGCAGTGGAATTCCCTGTAGTGCTGGAGGAAATGCAAAGGTGAAGGTGCAGTGTAATGACCTGTGGGTATCAGGATCTCACTCTGCAAGGCTGAAACCCTTCCCTGCCTCCAGCTTTCCTGGCTTTGAAGCTGGACTCACACACCAGTCTTATAAAGGTGTCAACTCCATCCTGACAGTGTGTTTCTTACACTTAAAAGGCTGCTCCTCTCTTCTTCCCACTCCCCTCCCTTCATCCTTCTCTGAAACAGTCAAGCCCCACCACAACTGAATGACACTCACCCTGACCTCACACTTCAGGGGTGAGGTGATGAAGGGAAGAACCTCTGGAGGTAAATGCAGCCAGAGGCAGGTGCTCCTCCTTGGTTGGGATGCTGTGTCCTCCAGCCCCCTCGGGGTGAACTCAGCTGCTTTCTTCCCTGCATCTGTCAGCCTCAGGGCAGCTTGTTCACCTTGCAAGGTGAAGCTCTTTTATCAGTGTAGCCCACAGGCAAAAGGCAAGAACGTTTTATTTGTCTGAGAAAGTGGAAAAAGAAAACAACAAAACAACAGAAAACCCCCCCAAACCAATTCTTTGCTTTCAGTGCAGTAAGTCCTGGCCTGAGGGAATTCAGGAGCCAACTTTTGACACTTATTGTTGCTTTTAGATATTAGTGAGCTGCTGGTGCAGGGACACCCAGCTCCCAAGTCACTTTCTCAGTGTCACTGAGTATTAGACAGATATTTCTCACTAGTGTATTCCTTCCACCTTTTAATGTCCTTTGGGAATCTCTAAAACCTTTGCAGTGAGGATAGGGAGCCTTCCAGGTTCTTCATGTCCATGAAACTGCTCTTTTCATGTACTCCTCTTGTCCAATATGATTTGCAGCTCCTTGTTAGGAAACCTCTCTTGTGGGAGCACATGGCTGGGCAGGGAAGCAAGACCTGCAGCAACTTGGGATTTACCCATTTGTGCTGCTGTGGAAATATGCCCTGGGCATTGGAGAGACTACTTAGTCCTGGCTTTAAGGGAACAGTAACCCATGCTAGACCAAGATCAGGTTGTACCCTTTAAAAGGCTGGGAGAAAGAGGCACGTGCTCCACACTCACAGATGGTTTTTCCTTTGGTTTGATGCTGTTTACCACTCTAGGGGTAATCTAAATAATGTCAGCCCTGAGAGCTATTGACCAAATGCCACCACAGCTACTCTGAGGCAACTGCATGTATGAATACAGCTGATAAACACTGCATTGTAACAGGCTAGGCTGGAGCTAGCACCAGAGCCTTGGGATTCTGGTTTGGTTTGGGATCAAATTCAGAGGCTGAACTGCATCTGGAGCAGGGGAATGCAGAGTGTGTGAGTGCTGTCTTTTCTGGGGTTCCTAAGGCTTCTGCTCCTGTGCTGAGGCTGAACCTCCAGATATTTGCTTTTATTTTCAGCATCATGTTCCTACCCCAACTTGAAATCAGAAAGGTAAGATGGGCAGTAAATAAGAAACGAGTGATTGAGTGTAGGATTGAAGCCTGACCTCTGTTTCCTCAACATCTGCACACTGGGGCCTATATTTCTTATTTTACACATCTGCTTATTCTAATCAAGATCAACCTTCAGTTGAAAGAAAACTGACTTGAATACTTGCCCAACCTGTGAAGATCTGGGGGTTGAGTTTTGATGAAGTGTGGTGCAGTGCTATTTAATGTTTCCGCAGCTCTGTGGTATCTGGCTGCAGCTGGGATCAATAGCAAAGGTGCCAAAATAAAGCAGAAGTGGCTGGTTTTAGGCTTTTCCAAGCCTTACAAAGAAAATAAGAAAGCAAAAGGGTCTGTTGTTAGCTGGAGTGTTTTCTTACCTCATGGCCTAACAATCTGCCTTGAAGGAATTAAGTGGTCAACATCAGTGCAGAGCATCTTTTTCCTTCCAGCCCTTTTGGGAAGCTCTGTGAGGATCATCAGTGGGCTTTATTTGAAATATTAATCTCTGTCATTGGGCCACTTAGATAAATTGCTGAGGAAGGCACACAGTAAGATTGATTCTGGTTGGTTGTTTGTTTTGTGTTTGTTGGGGTTTTTTTGGGGTTTTTTTTTTCCTTCCTCTCTCTGTAAAGACACTAAAATAGCCACTGAGTTGAAAGAGATGTCACCTGTTGTGGCTTCCAAGGAAGGTTCCAGCTCACAGAGAAGTTCCTCTGGAGAAATCTAAATAATAGTTATTTGCATCTGAGAAACTTGCATCACTGCTTTACTAGATTATTTGCAAATAGAATACCACCAGAGCTTTCAAAGGTAAACAGCATTTCTCTGACTTAAATTATAATGCCAATTCCTGATGGATGTGAAACTGACTTCTGTTGTTGTTTGGTTCTCATCCAGTGCTTACACTTGAAAATCCCTTTCAGCTTTTTCACTCGCTATTACTGGGCCCTAAGCAGACTTCTTTGTTTTTCCCCCACTGGCTGTACCTTGACTGGTGTTATCTGAAGAGTGCTGTGTTGGCAAGATGGGTTTGTGTGCAAATTGTCCTCGATAGGCTAAATCATTGAAATCAATCACAGATCTCTCTATTATGCCTGTTTATAGAGCTTGCTAAACAGTCCCTAAAGACTGCAGATAAATAAACTGTGTCAGGGCCTTATCTTGAACAAACTCAACTTTTCTCCTTTGCAGAAATTGTATGCTGTGGTGTCAGCTTTCAGGGGCTGACAGAAACCAGATTGCCAAATTACTGTGGCTTGTGGCTATTGGAAGCATTTCCCTATCAGCTGAAGCTGAATTTCCTTCTAGTTAGAAGTTTTAGCTGGCTGAAGGATGGTTTCACTGGAAACATTGGCAAGGCACCTAAATAAGCAGCTTTTATACCTTGCTGTTTCCCCCTACAGCATTTTGTTAGTTCTTGTGCTAACATCTAGGGGATGTAGAAATTGTCTTGTCCCAGCTGCAAAGGTAGGAAGCTGGGTTTATGCTGAAGACTGATATTTGCTGGTCTACCACTTGCAGAGTGGGCTGCTGGGGTTTGGGGCTCAGGAGCCAGTGCAGCTTTCCTTCCAGAGGCTGGAGAAATCAGCATCCCCTGTTAGAAATTGCAGTTGGTATTACACACTGCCTTAGAAACATCTTGTGCTACTGAGCATAGACAAAGGTGGCGTAATCTGTATTTTTCTCTGACTTTTCTCCTCTGCAGGCTTTTTCTTTTTCTGTTCAAAAAGCAATGTGAATTTTGCCATCCAAACTCTTTGGTATTCTCACCCCAAGTACAGAGCTTGGCCGGTCTCTGCTTAGCAGTCTCAGTTGGTGTTTGGAACAATTAAGTGCTCTGGATGATGGCTTCTGATCCAGGCTAGGTGCTCTGCTTCTCAAATTCATTGACCCCTGAAGAATCCTGCTTTGGGGGGGTCATACATATGTTTTTGTTCTTACCACACAGCATCTTTTCACAGACAGGGGCTAATTGTGGAGCTTTTAAAGGTTTACCAACTCCTGTAAAACTTCTAAAAACAATATATATTGAATCAAATAGTATCTGCTGCTTAGCTGAAGCATGTGATGGAATATCTGGGTGCAAAGAGGAGACACAGCAAGTTACTGTAGCTCAGTCAGCAGCAAGTCAAGGTGAAAATACCAGGCTCTTGGGAATGACAGTTCCCACCAGAGAGATGAGTATCTGCCTGAATTACACACTGTCTGTCCCAGTCACGCTGGTGTTGCAGACATATTCTTGAAAGGTGGACTGGGCATTGCTTATTGCCACCTCACCACGAGGGCTTTGTGTGCTCTGCCTCTTGACACTGAGTTGCCATTACTAGAAATAGGATGGAATAATGCTACGGAGCATATCTTTTATAGCTTAGTAAATTTAGGAGATGGAATGGTCTTTAAATGGTTGGTTGAACTCATCTGGAACAGTTATGAAATTCTGCTTGAAGCCAGAGCAGGGTAAATAGTGTAAGTGTCCCCTTCTCTCCTCATTCACATGTATTTCAGAGGGGGGAAACAATTAAAAAATATTTCAGACTAAACAAAACTCTTTGACCTCTTAATATGGCTTCTATTCCCTCCTTAAAAAAGAAAAAGAAAAAGGCAGCAACTTGGCCATGCAATAATTCATAAAAGCTTTTGGCCCTGCCAAAATTACTTTCTCTACCCCTGCTCCCCAAATTCACTCTGCTCCATTTAGTAGAGTTTGCTGGCAAGAATAACCAGACTTCATGCTGTGGAGAATATTTGTTTCTTATTAGAAGATGGAGCAGAAGTGGAATTGTGCTGGTTGTGTATATTTTGCCTTCTCAAGATTAGCCCCAAGCAATTATCTGACTGTGGCCTGTGCCAGAAAAACACAACAGAACAATTTTAGCAGTGCCAACGAAAACTCCAGAATGTGTTGCACTCAAGAGTGTAATTTTAGATTCTATTTTCAAGTAGTATGTCTGTGACATCATTGACTTCAGGAAAAATAATACCCCAGGGCTTGCTTTCCAAACAGGATGGAGCTTTATGATTTGGCAGCTTTCCGTAGGCAGAAAGACAAATGTTCATCACTTAGAAACCTCTGTATGACAACAGGCTCTGTTTCCTATCAGAAGTTAAAAGTAATAAGCAAAACTGATGTGGAAAGGGAGTTCACAGGCACTCGCCTGCTGTCCTGAGGGCAGGGATGCTCTGTTCACCTCCAGGAGAACCTGAGCTCGGTGAGGATTTGCTCTGGGAGAGAGAGAGCACTTCTGGCTAAATCCTGCGTGTGGAGCTGCCCCGGGCAAGATTTGAGAAATACAAATTGGAAAAAAATTGTGCTGGTGCTGCCTCTGGTCTGTGTGTGTGACACAGACCTACTCCAGTCTAGTGGTGAGATGGGAAGGCTCTGCTGGTCCCCTGAGCAGGCTCCAGCTGCCTCCTGAAGCTCCAGCATTCCAAGGCAGCCTGTCTGGTATGTGCTTGATGTACGGGTGACACTCCACGTGTGCCTCACCCAGGGCTCTACTGTCAGGAAATGTTTCACATTTCTTTACTGCTTTTTTTTTTTTTTCAGGGATCCCATGAAGCTCTCTAGGCTTTTTTCCCCCTGCATGGGGCCATGTGCACTTGAGCAGCGTGTTGCAGACCTCCAAAGCTAAGGTGCCATGGTCTCTCCTGTTCAAAAGGGGTTTTTTTTCTTTCTGGTAAAAAGAATTTTCTTCACTCTAATCCCCATTTTCTGTTCTGTAATAGTAAATGCATCACTTCTCTGTTCTGCACACACTGCAGATAAGGACTTTCCAGCCTGCAGCAGGCTGTTATGCTTTTCACCCTTATTGGGCTTTTCCCTTCTTCCCCTACCCATCCTGCTCCTTTCCTTGGACTGAATAGTCTGTGCTTTTTTTTTCTTTCCCCCCTTCTTTTCATAGGTACATATTTTAGAAGGCTCTTGTAGTATCTGCACAAGATGCTTCTGGGCAAATTCAAAGTGAATGAAAGGAAAGCTAATGTCTGTATAAGACTTTCTCATTCTGGAAGGCTCTGTAAGCTCCGTGGGTGCCTTCAGGTGTGCGAAATAACTTTTTTTCCCTTCAGTAAAGGATTTCTTATGAAAAAGTGTTCTCTGGCTCCAGGGCAAACCACGCTGCAAGCCTTGCTTTGCTCTGTGCCCCTCGGCATATGTGAGTGGAAAAAGGGTTATGTTCACTCTGATGACTCAGTTGTGGCTTGAAGAAGTGATGACACCAGCTCTGTCAGCAGCTGGTTGATTCACTGCACTCTTAGGAATTCAACAAGTTGGTCCAATCAGTCAGATTACACACACACATTTCTTTCACAGCTCCAGTGACTTCAGTGGAGCTGCTTCCCGGGTGTATTGGTGAATCTGGCACAGCGTGGCTCTTCTGTTGCTCGACCACAATCCTGTTTGGCAAGTTTGGGCACAGCAACTATGATCTGAATGAGGAGGCTCATTGTTTGCTGCAGTGGCCAGATGTAGGCATCGGGTTGCCTCTGGGTTGTGTGAACTAATAGCTCTGTTCCAAAAAACCACGTGAAACTCCTGCTGATTTCCATGCAAGTGAATAATTTGCTATGAGCGTGATCCCTGTTGGGGAGGGGCCGCATCTTCTCCTGAATGTCTGCAATGTCCAAAAATCTTGGGCACTTAGAATATAAATAACATATCCTCATAGTCTCTTCAGCTTCTAGACTCCCTTGGGGAACTTTGCATTCTTCTGTAAATATGAGCTTTGTGGGAGAAGTCTGATGCTACACGAGCATGTGAGAATTTTCTTCCCAGTTGGCATGAAAAGACTATAAATCTGTGGAGACACAAACCCTTCCCCCTATCCCTTCTTATAAAATTAATGGGTGTTCAGTTAAGCCAAAACAAAGAGTGGTTTCCCTCAGGCAAAGCTGTCTTTTTTTTTCTTTTTTTCTTTTTATTTTAAAGAAGGCATTTTAGCACACAGCTAGAAAACCTTGTTTAAATCCATGTTTCATAAAGCAGTGAGTGTCCAGGGAAAGGAATTGTATCCCTTGCACTGCTTTTGGCTTTCAACTTCCTGGGAGTAAAGGTTGGGAAATGAGCAAGGGCTGATGCTAATGGAGATTAGGGGTGACCTTGGCCCATGTGGTGATTCACATGACCCTATATGGGTTGGGCTGCTGGATAATGGAGATTTTCAGACTCTACCCCTGTCAGACAGGGAGGTCAGCTGTGGCACCTTGACTGCAGTTTTTCTCTCCCTTCACTGCCTACCTCTGTGTTGTGGAAAAGTTTTAAAGGGATAGTTTTACAGAGCTAATAACAAAGTCATTAATTCTTCAGCTCTCCACTTTGGACAGGGTGCTGGGGAGTGCCAGCACAGCAGTGTGGTTTTCTGGTCAAATCCTGAAGGTCACTGGATTATGTGGAACTAAGAACCCGATCTGCTCCTGCCTGACAATGGATAGTTGGAGAAATCTTTCTGGCTTTGAATTCTTCCTACCACTAAATTCTGGAGGAGAATATATACTCAAAATCCTTCCTTTCCTGTACCTGGTTTTATATTCCCAGGAGTCTGGGAAGAAAGCAAAAGTTATAAATCTCACTGGTCAGAAACCAGCAGGGGCTCAGAACAACAACAACAACAAAGCAATTGAAACCAAAGCTTGTAGCTGTTTGTAGCTCTGCTTGGCAAACCAGGCAATGATGGCTCTCCAGCTTTGGGAGCATGTGCAGCCTCCAAAATACAACCCATGCTGGTAGCTGAGATGCAAAATGTCTGCAAGCTCATCTGGCTATTCAGCTGATAGTTGTGAGCCATTTTTTGCGGTGTGGGTTTGTGTTCAATGTTTCAAGGAATTTTCTGAGACTTGGTAATTTTGTTTGCTCTTGGAACACCCAGATCTGAGTGTATGTTCTGATGGAAAGGGGTTTGTTTATTTACTTGGTTTGGATATGTGAAGTAATGCCTTCCAGCATTGCAAATATTGCTCGATAATTTACAGCAGTGTAGAGGTGCAAACAATTTCATAATATCACTGAAGGTAGCTCTAGGGCAAGGGGAGCAGGGTCTTTGAGGAGGTAATTGCACCCTAAGGATCAGAGCCACAGCTGCATTTCATGCTTGTGATACCCCTGGGATGTGATTATCTCTTGATAACAGAACTCCCCACGTGCCTCTTCGCCTGGCAAGAGTTGGGAAGGTGGTGGAAATTGCTCTTCACTGAGCAGATTCCCCTGCAGAGGATCCTTTTGAGAGCATTAGGGAACTCGAAGCAGCATTTTGTTGTATGCAGCACTGCACGAGAGAGGTCACAGTCCTGGAAAGCCTGGGCTGTGAACCTGCTGCTCTGCTCGGAGGCTGCTGTGTGGGTGGGAGGACAACACCACGGGGGGCTGCTCTGTTCTTTTGCCTTCTCTCCCTCTCTCTAGCATCCCTTGCTTGTGATAACAGAAGCCAGGCTATCGTGCCCGGAGCAAGACAATTCCATTTTCCTTACATGGTTGCCCTCCAGCTATCTCGATTCAAAAATCCTCTCTAGGTAGAGTGTATGTGATGATTTTCTTCTCTTCCTCTCCAGCTTTGCTCAGCAGCAATTCTCCTAAAGGCAGCTCTCTGCTGGAAGTCGTTGCTGAGAGCACCGTGATATGTGAAGGGTTTCGTGTTTGCTGCCTTAACCTTCTGTACCCTGGCAATTGATGGAGTTTTGATGTGTTTGACTGGAACGATGGGATTCTTCACCTTCAGGCACCAGTTCTGCTGGATCCCAAATGTGCTAATGCTCATTTTCGGCAACATCAATTGGCACATCGCTCCCGAGCTTTGATCCTATGGCAAGGGTTTATCTGCTCAGTGACTGCAAGGGTGGCAGCGTCCCCCGAGGGTTAGGCTCAGCATATGCTTGCACAGGGAAAGGGCAAATATCTGAAAGCGTTTTTTAGCATTTTCTTGGATAGGTTAAGAAGGGAGACAATGTTACATATTGCTTCTGGGAAAAAAAAAAAAAGAAAACTCTTAAGCCCCCAATCTGTAACCCAAGGTTTTTGAAGCCTGTTGCACGTTCCCTTTTTAGACAGTTCTACTCTCTTGATCCTGGGAGGGGAAGTAAAAGGTAAGATCGTCTGCCTCATTTTTCTTTTTTTGTCATCCTCTTGCAGTGAGTTTTTTGTTAGCCCGCAGACAGCGGGAAGAGCTGGGTGGGTGGTGATGAAACAATCATCACTTAAAACTATTTGCTGATAATGAGTCACTCTTCACGGAGTCCCAATCTGTTCTCCCTTCTGTTAAATACCGAGAGTGCAGCAAATCCACTTGTTTTGCTGCAGATTTTATTTATTTTTTTTTCCTGAAGGATGGATCCTAGCAGGAGGATTTGTTGAGAAAGAGAAAATAATGAAATGTGTATTTGTAGGGGAATATTAATCAAGAGGTGCCTTTTTGTGCCAAACCTGAGTGTGACTCCCCCAAGCAGCTCAGATGAGGAGCTGTGCGAGCTCTCTGCAGGCTGTAGGCTGCATACTGTGTAGCTGGCATGAATTTCACCACATTCCCGTGGCTGTTGCTCCTCAGCTCGAAGTGGTGTCTAATGCAAAACCTCTAGGTCAGGTGGTGAGACACGGGGCTCTCCCCTGCTGATGGGATGGGATGGAAAAAAGAGAAGACATTCTTGAAAACAAATCTAAGGGTGACTGAGCATAAAGTACAGGGAGTCCTGCATCATCCCAGCAGGCAGCTGTGCTCTGCTGCTGCTGCAGTTCCAGCTGCGACGATTTACAGTCAATATCTTGATGGATGCCATCCAGTGTGTTAAGTGCTGTCTGGCTTGTGTTGTATTAGGATATGGCTGTGATGTCTTTCCTGATACGATTCCTGCAGTAATAGACCGGTCCTGTAGATTTCAATGAAAACTAATTTTCTTGTAACAAGGCTTAATGGGAAGCTTATTGGAGTATTGATAAAGGAGAATGCAATAGATACATGTCCCAGAGTTAATATACTGGAAGACGTTAAGGCATACATTGTATCTTTATCGTTGTCAAACTCAATTAAGATTTTAATTATAAATAAAAAGGGGTGGTCATTGGAGCACTAGAAGATACGTACAAGGGAAGGGCTGAAGATAAAACAGCTGCAGGGTCAGATGGGACTGCAAAAGACTGAAAACTAAAGGAGAATTAAGAGAGGTTGGCTTTTTGTTGTTGTTTTGCAAGAGCCATTTGGACCTTTGTTGCAAACACGGAAAAGTTTTGTTCAGTAACCTGTCAAGTGAGCTGGGGGCTGGCAGTGAACTGGACCTGTGTCATCTGCTGCAATCATCTCTGGGTGTTCTCCCTGTATGTG
>JAOEGS010000777.1:0-12594 GCA_025447755.1 Corythornis vintsioides | reverse complement strand
GAAACCCCCCGTCTTTTGCCCCCCCCCCCGCTTGCAACCCCCTGGCCAACTCCTCCTTGGCCCCCCGCCCCGCCCCCCCCCCCCCCCCCCCCAGGGTGCTACCAGGCTTTGGTATCCTGCCACTTCTCACCATAGGTTCTTCTGTGACCTTCTCAAATTGGACAAGGCGTATCTTCCGCACCTCGCGGCCGCTGCTGTGGGAGGGGCTGCCCAGAGTTGCTGAGCCATTGGTATAAAAGTCCTCAGTCATGGCATTCAGGGACTGAGTGATGGCCTGTCGGAACAAAACAAAGACCACGGTTTATGGGCTTCTCCTGGACAGGGTCTGAGACTGCCAGCTCCCCACTGCAGGGCTGAGCTACTTCACTGTGTGAGGCGTAAGGGGGGCACAGAGGAAGGAGAGACCAGGGCTGGAGGATAGGACAGAAAGGGCAAGAAAAGAAAAAGAACAAAAGAGCGTCGCCCTTGAAGATGCGGATGTAAGCTTCAGCTGCAGTTTCCCAGCCTGGGAAACACAAGAAGTAGGAAAACTCTGGAAAAGCTACAGGAAGCAGAAGCTGTAATTGTTCACAGATAATAATTTTCTGCAACACTGAGGTCCAAACGCTATGTGTGTGTTGCAGCAGCACTTGGCCCATAGCTGGCTTGTTGCAGAACATAAAGCCCAGGACGGTTTCACTGGGAGAATGGAGCAGTTTGGGATTCAACCCCAAGAGCTGGGGCCAGGCTCTGCTCTTGCTCACTTTGCAATTCAGCCTTTCCTCATCTACACAAGTGGGCAACTGACATGGTGCAAAACCATGTCCACATCCAGACGCTGACGGCAACATGTTCCCAAGCCAACCAGAAACTATCCGTTCCCTAGCACTGGGAAGCCAAGCAGGAGCTTTCATCTATGGGGAAATCTCTGTCTCCAGCAGGTACTGGTACCAGGGCAGGTGGAAGGGTGCACAGGGTCCTGGAAAAAAAACCTTAAAATGCATCAGAAACACTGCAAAGTGAGCTGCCACCTTCCAGTCTGAGAAAGCCTGTCACAGTCCTGTTAAACTCCTCGGGCATGATGGACAGTGTCTCCACACAGCTTGCAGATGTGCTAGCTTGGTCTCAAAGAGAGGACTTCACTCAAGCCTCTTCCATGTCAGTGCTGGCCCAGCAACCCCAGGTCAGCTTTGATCTGCAGTCCCTTCCTGCCTTGTCAGCACAGATCACAATCCCCATGACAGCCCACAAGACAAAGTAAACACTGCTGGCTGCCCCACTCCACATTAGGCACACTGATGCCCAGTTTTCACCTAGCCCAGAGTGGAGAAGCTGCAGCCACACGCCACCAAGGGGCAAGATCAGGCCATGGGGAGGTTTGTACAGGTGTTGATCAGAGTGAAGAGCATTTCCCGGTGGGTGCAGCCATGGCACTAAACCACAACTAAATTAGCTCTGGTAGGGATGTGCTGGCCTGAGACAACAGCCCAGCCCTGTGCAATTGCCTGTGCAGGGAGGGAGCCAATGGCAGCAGAGAGAGGTGCTGGTGGAGAGGGACAGACCAGCAACCTTGATGAAAGGGTGCTGGTGGGTCCATGCCAGGAAGGGTGCAGCGATCTGTGCACCCATGCTCCAGTGACCAGGAAGATGCATGATTTACTAAGTCAGCGACTTCTAAAAGAGCTAACCAACCTTGTTGGCTAACCAGCTTGTCTTGGCTCTGATGAGCCAGCAAATACAAGGAGGAAGGAGAGAACAAGGAACATCTCCAGTCCTGCTTGAGGTCTAAGTGCCCATGAGTTGGCTTGAGTCAGCACAGATCACCTTATCTTGATTGTGCCTTGGGAAAGTGTCAAAGCATGCAATCCCCAGCTCCAAACCTCTAAACTCAGCAGAGTCCAATGACCAAGGACACAGTCCACTCCAGGGACTGGGAGATCCCATCCCTGCCAGCTGAGCCTCCCAGCCCTGACCTTTGCTTTTTGCTGAGAGGTGGAGAAAACACCCAGCCCTTGATGCTGATGCAGCACCGGTATCACCCTGGTGACTTCCAGAGAGCAAGCCTTGTCACCAGGGACTTGCTGCTGTGCCTGGAGATGTCCAGCAGTCACTTGATGACACCTCTGGACCCAACAGAGTCTTCTGGCAACACCTCTGCTCCAGGCAGAGCCAATCTAGGTTGTCGTGGGCTTTTGCTAACCACACTGGGCAGTTGGTGAATAGGGATGGGAAAATGCCCAGCTCACAAGCAGGACAAGGACCCATGGGGTGACAGATTCCACTCCTGTTGCTGGCCATTGAGAAGCTGGGAGACAGGAGACATGCAAGTGAGCTGTCTGGCTGGAACACCTACTCTGCACACTCCTGGCAGCTGCTACAATCTTGGCTGGTTTGGCCCAGTGTAGAATGTGACTTCAAGAGCCTTTCCAGTCATGCTGGCTGTGGGCCAGACTTTGCTACTTAATGCACTGCTCTGCAGGAAACATCTGTGAGGGCTGCTAAGAGCAGGCTCCAAGGCCACCAACCACTGCTGGTTCTGCACAGCTCAGTGCTCAGGTACTTCTGAGGCCAGCCTTAGGGCAGACATGGAGGTAAGGAGGTTTGAGAGAGGTTAAGCTCTGCAATAGGGCTGCTTGGCAGGGCCAGACAGCCCCACTGGATGCAGCCCTAGGGGTGCCTTGCAGCTTGTTAGTGAGGGTACAAATCCTCACACAAAAATCCTTCAAAAATGTACAGAGGTGCCACAAGATCCACTGGTCAGAGGTGCACCCCAGCACCCTGTCTGCATTTTCCTCAAGACCCTAGATTTCTGTCCCATATCCTGAGGCAGAGGGAAGGGCACTGACTCCCTGGGCAGTGTTTGCTGACACAGAATTTGGCAAGTGAGGAGCAATTCTGGGTGAGGTCCCCAGGGTTTGGCGTCCTGTCCCCTGGTAGGGTCAGAATCACCTGTTAGGGTTGTTCCTGCTACTACCTTGGCTCTGTTGAGATGCGTGCCACTGGTCAAATCAAACATTAACTGGGCAGCTTGTTTGCAGGAGGCTGAAGCAGACTTGAGGAAAACTGCACTGGAGTGCAAAGGGCACATTCAGTGGTTTGGTTCTTGGACTCTCCTTGCTGCTCTAGCCAAAATAATTCAGTATCAGGTGGCCTTGAAGAACAGAGCTTCATGACAGGCACATGGTGAAAGGTCAGGTGCTGGTGGCCTTGTCAAGCAAGCCTGCAAAGTACAGCAGCTCAGATGCAGGAGAGAACCCTGAAGCCAAAATCCCCTGGGATTGCTCTCTCAACTGTCAGGGAGACATGCTCTGTTTGCTGAACCAACATCATCTCAGCTCCGTCCAGGAATCCTCACCCCTCAGAATATAATCACTGTGGGTGTGTACAGGGGGTACAGGACACTTTGGGCAGAGATGTCTTGGCCAGCAACATTATATCCAACCCTCTAGTGCTTCCCACCATCCAGGAAATGGGTGCATCACAGTCTCGGTACAGCTTAGAAAACAAGGCAATATGTAAAAAGAGCAAACTAGCAAAACAAAAATAACTATCTGGGGAATTCCTTTTGGGCTGCTCCAGCTGGCTGGGGAGCAACAGCCATGAGGGGATTTAGAAGTAATTCATCCATGCCTTCTGCCAGGGGCTACTGCCTTCTCAAGTCTGCCAACACAACCACAGGTGCAACCTCATCCAAGACCACTTCCAGCAACATGATCCTGGTTTTAAAAATTGAAAACAAAACAAAAAAGGTGTTTAAACCAAACAGACTTACATTACTGACATTGGGAAAAGGCCTGGAAACACCAACAGGTCACAGTAGGAAGGAGAACAGAGAAATAGAAGGGATACAAGCAGCTGTGGAGACCAGAAGATACTAGCAGCTCTGGGTGCCTTTGCACTGACTCCAAATCATGGACTGCCATAATGGACAAGCATCTAATTTTCAATGGAGCACAGTCAGTTTTGCTGAGATGCCATCTTCCCACCAGCCTTTCAGATGTGTTTGTGAAACTAGTGACCTCCAAGAGTCAGTAAAACCACAACACTGATAGAATATAATCTTGTTGCCCATCCTTTCCATCTCCACCTTCCAGAACAAGTCCTGCAAAACAGCCTTCCCCCTGCAGGCATTACAGTCTGGAACATGGCAAAATACATTTGAGATTAAAAAGTTGGAACTAGCCCTTCCCAATTCATTTTGGTCAAACCCAGAAGATTTGCTCGAATTTAAACCACTTGTTTTGTTTATGGACATTTCAGGATTTCATCCCTGGGGACTGTGGCCACAGTTTGTGCTGGAGCTGGCACTGGGAAGTGCAATGTCCCCTCTACACCCTGAGGCTCAGCTCTCTCCAGAAGTTCCTTCATTTTCTTCACTGAACTCCCATAGGTCATAGTCACTGCCCATTTTACAGCTGGGAAACTGAGTCATGGCTGATAATGTGACATGCCCAAGGTCACCCTGCCAGCTAGGTGCACATCTCTTTAGTAAAACTGTATTTGCCAGTTGGGAGATAAGATATGCAGCTATATGGTGCAGCTCAAGGGAAGATGTCAAGCACTTCAGCTTTTCTGTTTTCCAGCAATGACACAGCTTCCACTTGCTGAGGGCTTGTGTGTCCTGCCTTCAAGGGAGGAACACGGCATGTCAATTCCTTGTGTGCAGCTCTGTCAGAGGAAATGGGGAAGAGAAACCTCCCAGCTGCCCTGTTTGTCTCCAGCTAAGGAACAGCCAGATGGACCAAGCACTCCTCCCAAGAGCTGCTTCTGGGTGATGTCCTACTGCGTCACTGAGGGGCCCACAGCCACGGTGGGCCAGCATTGTTTCTGCATGAGCATGACACGGGGCTAAGCGCAACACATAACTCCAGTTGGCTGCCAGTCCTACAGAGCTCCTCTTAAAAGGGCCTAGACAGATCCCAGTTTGACTTTCTTTATCCCTACTGGAATAAACATAGCATAACACCAGGGAGCTGCAGACCTGCTCCTCCTGTCCTGCTGCCACTGGCAGTTTATTCCTGCTCTGCCTGTGTCCTGGACAACCCTCTGCTTGGACACTGCAGGCAGAGGGTTGAGAGAGCTCCTCTCAGTTGCTATCTGATCCAGGGACTTTGTTTTAAAAGTGGTTTTTTTTGTTGTATTTTGTTTGTTTGTTTGTTTTTAAAAAAAGCACTCTGACAGGGTTGAGCCATGCTGGAGTGGGACAGATCTGTTAAGCCTCTTTTGCATGCTGTAGTGTCCAACAGGATCGGCCAAGGGCAGCACTTCAGGGAAATTTCCTCCTACTCTGAGTCTCCTCAGAGCTGCAAAGAAATTGCACCCCAGGCACATTAGGCCATGGCTCTGTCACGGACTCCTGTTCAAAGTTGAAAATCTCTGCTGGGAGAAATGCACTAACTGCTTATCTTCTCCTGGTTGCACTCAAGCTATCCAAATGACACTGGACTGGGACAGAGCCCTCCTAGAACTGAGGGAGCTGATGCATCTTGCTCTCCTTCCACTGGAGATGGGCTGCATGTGCCCACCCCAAGCTCCTGCTCCCTGCCACAAGGTAGGTGTGAGAAAGACTGGTTGTATCTTCATTTTCTGGGCTGAGACCCACTGCCACCCTTGCAGCCCACGTTGTGGACGTGGATGTTGCTCAGTAGCTGAATCAGCTCGTGTGGCAAGCAGTTCCAGTTCAGACCAGCTACAACTTTGCAGCAAAACAAGCACAAGCTCCTCTAGAGCAGGATGCCGAAGCCTTTCTCCCCTGCTCCCAACTCCTTCCCTGCCCGGCCGTGCAGTATCGGTCATGCTGGCTAACCGTTCCCTCAGAGCCCCACGTCCCTCAGTGAGAAGCCCTACTCCTGGGCTGTCGGGGACCAGCAGCGCCACATAGAGACCGCCCATCTCCTGCCCGCCGTGCTGTCGCTGCCTTAGAGGCCCTGCTCCCTCCTGCGCGTGCGGGAGGAACTCGATGGAGGAGGATCCACGGGGACTCTGCGGGGCCTGAACTGGACGCAGCGTGCTGGGCTAGGGGCCGGCGAGGAAGGGCGGGGTAAAAGGGACGTGGGATGGCGGGAGGACACCACCGAGGATCCTGCCCGGCCTCGGAGGGGAAGGGAGCCGGGCCTGGGAACGAGTCTACCGCGGGAGTACATAGTGGCTGAAGGACGGCTCTGACCTCCAGTCACCGCTCACCTCAGGCTTGGCCCGGTTCTGCAGGAGGTGCTCCAGGTAGAGGTCGGAGAGCGCCGTCCGCATGCTGCCGGAGCTGGTACTGCGCCCCGACTTGAGGGTCATGCCGCGGCCGGCAGCTGCAGCCCGATCAGCTGTCTCTAACAAATTAGCCCAGCCACGGACGCTGCCCCGGCTCCGGCTCCGGCAGCGCCGCGGGCTGTGCTCACACTCCGCCCCCGTGGCAGCGGGGAGCGGCCTGCAGGCGCGCGGGCGGGCCGAGCGGCGCCGGGCGGAGCCAGGCGGCCGGGGGCGGGCCGGGGTACACCGGGCGCTAACGCAGCCGTAGGGGTGCTGTGTCTTCTCTGGGCCTCGCCGCCGGCCCCGAGACGGTGCCGAGCAACCGACCGTCGTCCTACGATGCCCGGGAAGTTAGGGGCCGAGGCAGTCCCAGAAGTCGAAGGGATGGCGTCCCTGCACAAACGGCACATCAGCACTGCCGGCTGCCACCCGAGATCCTCACCTCGTTGCCCGCATGGGGTCTTTTCCCCCGTGAAATATTAATCCCGTCTTGTCTTTGCAGGGAACAAGCCCTAGACCGTTCATGGCTCAGGATATGCTCGCGCAGAACTGCCAGCCTCGGTTCGCCAGGGAAGGTTGCTGACAAGTCCGCATGCTCATGGGACCCTGAAGGAGGAGGTTGGCTGTACCGCTCCCACCAACTCACGTGGTTGCCAATAGCAGGCCAGAAGGCCGGGCCTGAGAAACTCTTGTCCCTTCACAGCCAAGGTAGAGCTCCAGCAGTGACATGGGGAGCACCTCTCCAAAGCAGCAATGGTGCATACCTGGCTTTAACAAGATGTTCATGTGCAGAGCAGGGTGTGCTGAGGCTCTGGGTTGCCTCCAAGGTGACGAAACACAGGGATTTCTCTGCACTGTGTCACGGACAAATGTGTTCTTGTGCTGTTCTGGGTGTTCTACCTCCTCGTGCACCTGCAACTCACATGGTATGGGTGAAGTGGCAGACCCCTACATTCATGAGCTGTATGTGGTGGGAAGGTTGTCAAACTTTCTGAGCTTTTGCTACAAGTCTTACTGATTCCAGAGCCCAAGTGAAATCTGAGCTTTATTTGTGGATGGGAAATTAATTCTGGTGGAATCACTGAAAGGATTTCTCATGCCATCCCTGGCGTCCTGGAGGCTTTGAGATTTCCTTGTGTTGAACTCCCACACTGCTGCTAGACACATTCCTCAAGTTTCCCAAGTTTAAAATTATCCAAAGAAATACAAAGAAAAGAAGGGTATAGATCCACAGAGAAGAGAAACTGCAAAGCAGGGCAATAAGAGAAGGGAAAAAAAAATAAATAGAAAAAACATCTTTCTCTGACAGCAAGTTTCTCCTGCCTCCTGGGAATAAAACTGCTCCTAACTGGGCTATCAGAAAGCCCAGAGTGCTGGAAGACGTCAGGAAGAGGAGGTGTGGAAGATGCAGGCACTGATGGGACTAGCTCTGGCAGCTGTTGTTGGGAGGAAAGAGCCCCAGCAGCACAGGCTGGGCGTGAAGTGAGGATAGAGCTCTGCTGTAGCAAGGCAGCCCTGCCCCTCACAAGGTGGTTGCTCAGAGGCAGGAAAGGTGCAGGGGTTTGCCCACATCCCACAGGACAGTTCAGACCGTGTCACTGGGAATGAATGATCTTTGTACACAAACAGAGGTAGAAAGCTTACCCTTATCTGGAAGCTTGGCAAAAGTTCAAAAATCAGCTTTGTGCTCTGGGGCCCTGTCTACTTTTTTCAAATTTACTTTTAACTATGGCCTCATAGACTGGTAACTAGTTTTTGGTTATAATAGCATTCTCCTATTGCATCTTACACAAGTGGCCAGAGGTGCACCTCCTCACTGCCCCATCTTTCTCACAATAGTGAGGATTTCAGAGACCCAAACAGCATGACCCACAGAAGCAAAGCACCCAGAAGTAAGGGACCACCAGATGGTGGGTGACACATGTATGTCAGGCAGCAGAGAAGGAGCAGCAGGATCATCAGGGTGACAGGGTGGAGGTACAGAAGTGCCCATAGGAAGTCCTTCTAGTGGTAGAGACCACATGTCACTCAGTATGTCAGCCAGGACCAGTGCATGCCTGTGGAAGAGATGTGTCCTAGTGACTGTGAGGAAGTGATGGAAGAAGGATCTTAGTTAAGTGCCTGCACTTGTGGAACAGAGAGTAGTAAAGGCTGCTCTCCTCAGGGTGTTTGCTGGTGGAAGACCTGGGGTCTTCCCACTTTTTGCAACAAAACTCTTTACCATGGAGAGCAAAGAGACACTAGAAACTCTCCTTGTTGGATCTGAGTGTGTTTTGAGGTGGGGTTAGGCCTTCTTCCCTGTGCTGATGTGCAGCATCCAGCCCCTCTCACTCATGCACATAAATATGCCACTTCCTTTGCTTTGGAGCCATCACACTTCAGCCTCAGGACAAATCCATTGACCTCTGTGCAAATCGATTTCACTTGTATGCACAAAACGTGGAAGAGTAAGCCTGGAGGACTAGAGGGTCATTTGGGCAGCACAAAGAGTGCTCCCTGGTCAGGGCTACTGGGTGCCTTGTCTTTTTCATGCTGAGACCATCAAGGTGGACAGGGAGCCCTCAGATATCAGGGGGCACCCCTGTCATCCCCTCTAGTGCTGAAAAACTTCTTCTCAATAAACTTCTGGAAAAACTCCAGCCCCCTGGGCTGAACTTCCTGCAGTGGTCTCTGGCACAGGATTGCCCCAAAGGACTCTCCTCCATTGCAGGTACACCAAGTGGATGGGGATTGAGGCCATGGATCCATGGATCTGCCACTCAGAAGTGGTTGGAGTGGCCAGTCAGTGCTGCATGGGGCAGTCTTTTCCTATCATTCCCTCTCCTGTGGCAGTTGTTGCACACTTACATGGAATCACCTATCTGGACTCTTCTGCATCATCCATATGTAGCTCCAGATTCACTTCCTGCCCTATACTCAGTCTCACATTTCCCAGCTGGGAGGTGGCTTTAGGCTTTGTTGAAGAATTATGCCACCTTCCAGAAATTATGCCACTGTCAACAGTCCTAGGTTCCTGTTTGAATGAGTTGTCAATCTCTGAGTTGTTTATTTATATGATGTACAGAGGAGCTTGATCTAGGTGCCTACAAAGAGGGACCCTGAACAAAGAATTTCTCCCACAACAGTTCTGACCAGTATTAGGAGTTTCTGAGATCATCCTATTCTTCACTGTATATCTTGTTTCTAGGCAGGCCATTTCTTCTCTTATCTAATGTTGCTGTGTCAGCTGATGATGGTAGTGGCATTTTTGCTTCCTTATCTTCCAGCTCAAACCAGCTCTAAGGCCTTTTTTTTTTTTTTTTTTACTTATTTTTTTACTCAATTAGGTAAAAGTTCAGTGTATCTGTGTGAAAGCTTACAGTTTGTGACCTAAGGCTTCAGCACATTTAACTACTAAAGCTAAGCAAGTTCTGTATAAGTGGTATACCAAATCACACAACAGGATTGCAAAAACAGTATAACATCTAAGATCAGGGCAGGCAGCACCAGGAGAAGACATATTTTGCAGCTGGGCATGGTGGGACCCACAGCCCAGGACTCATCTGTGGGATTCTCTAGAAAGCCTGTAAAATCAGTTTAGGGTGAGAAAACACAGGTCAGGGGCCTAGAAAAGTCCCAGAATGCCTGACTGCATTAAGCACCAATAGTGGTGTCTACAAGGCTGAAGGATGCTCCTTAGACTGTCATCTCCCCTAGCCCTGAGCAGATGAGCAAGAAGGATATGAAGAACATTTCAGAGAATCCTTACCCAGCAGCTGAGGCAGCCTTATAAGAGGAATACTAATCAAGTCTTGCCACTCCTGAAGTGGGCTGGGCAGGGAGAGTATGGACATACAGTGGGGAGCATCATGGAGCATGGCTTTGAAACAAGCTGCCCTGAACACATCCTAAAGGTAGGATGCCTTTGCTCCAGGCTCCTCGTCCACTCACAGTCCAGAAATATAAAAATGGAATGCTTTAGGTTGTAAGACACTATTAAAGATCATCTAGTCCAACCTCTAGACAGTAAGCACGGACATTTAAAACTATATGAGTTTGCTCAGAGTGCTTTCCAGTGTTTCCAGGGATGGCCCTTCTACCACCTCTCTGGGCAACCTGTTTCAGTGTATCATCATCCTCACTGTAAAAAAGTCTATATATCTAGCTTAAGTATACCTTCTATTAGTTTAAACCCATCGCCCCAGCCAAACAACAAAAGGCCCTGCTAAAAAGATTGCTCCCATCTATCTTATAGGCCCCTTTTATTGAAAAGCCACAATAAGGTCTCAGAGCTTTCTCTTCTCCAGTCTAAATAATCCCAACTCTCTCAGCCTGTCCTCCAGGGAGATGTGTTCCATCCCACCCATTTTTATGGTCCTCCTCTGGACCCACTCCAACAGGTCCATGTCTTTTCTGCTCTGAGGACTCAAGAGCTGGATACAATGCTCCAGGGGTCTCACCAGTGCAGAGTAGAAGGTCAGAATCACCTCCCATGATCTGCTGGCCATGCTTCTTTTGATGCAGCCCAGGATATGGTTGGCATTATGGGCTGAGAGCACACATAGAAGTCTAGAATCATAGAATTGTTTCAGTTGGAAGAGACCTTCAATATAATCAAGTCCAACCTTATTCCTAGCCCTATCAAAACTCACTAAACCATGTCCCTAAACACAACATCTGCCATCTCTTAAACACTTCCAGGGATGGTGACTCTACCACCAACCTGGGCAGGCCATTCCTATGCCTGCCAATCCTTTCAGTATACAAATTATTCCTAATATCCAGCCTGAACCTCCCCTGGTTCAACTTCAGACCATTTCCTCTTGTTCTATAGCTTGTCACTAGTGAGAACTGACCAACTCCTGCCTCTCTACATCTTCCCTTCAGGTAGTTGTAGAGAGAAAAAAGGTCTCCTCTCAGCCTTCTCAAGGCTAAACAGCCCCAGATCCTTCAGCCTTTCCTCATAAGCTACATGGTCCAAACCCTTTACTAGCTTGGTAGTCCTCCTCTGTACCCTCTCCAGCACCTCAACATCCTCTTGTAGAGAGGGGCCTAAAACTGGACACAGTATTTGAGGTGTGACCTCACCAAAGTTGAGTACAGAGGAATGATGAGCTCCCTGCTCCTGCTGACTCCACTGTTCCTGATATAGGCCAGGATGCTGGTGACCTTCTTGGCTCATATTCAGCTGGCTGTCAGTCAACACCCCCAGATCCTTCTCTACCTGGCAGCTCTCCAGCCACTCCTCCCCAAGCCTGTAATGCAGCTGGAGGTTGTTGTAGCTGAGGTGCTACATCTGCCTTGAAACTCATGGTATTGGCCTTGGCCCAGCGATCCAACCAATCTAAGTCCCTCTGTAGAACTTCGTTACCCTCAAGCAGATCAACACCCAGCTTGGTGTAGTCTGCAAACTTACTAAGGGTGCACTCGATCTCCTCATCCAAGTCATCGATGAAGATTTAAACAGGAGTGGAGCCAGTACTGAGCCCTGGGGGACACCACTCATGACTGGCTGCCAACTGGATTTAATTCCATTGACCACAACTCTCTGGACTTGTCCATCTAACCAGTTTTTGACCCAGGAAAGTGTATGCCCATCCAAGCCAAAAGCAGTCAGTTTCTCTAATAGAACGCTTTGGGAAATGATGTCAAATGCCTTACTAAAGATAGACAACATCCACAGCCTTACCTTCTTCCAAAAAGCACGTCACCTTGTCAGAGAAGATCAGGTTTGTCAAACAGGACTGGCCCTTCATGAACCCATGCTGACTGGGCCTGGTCACCTGGTCATCCTGCATGTACTGCATAATGGTATTGAAGTCAAGCTGACAGGCCTGTAGTTCTCTGGATCATCCTTCTGTCTTTTCTTATATATGGGTGTTACATTGGCTGACCTCCAGTCTGCTGGTAACTCCCCAGTCAGCCAGGACTGCCGATAAATGAGGGACAGTGGCTTGGTGAGCACCCCTGCCAGTACTCTCAGCACTCTGGCATGTAACCCATCCAGCCCAAAGATTTTTGTCAGCTTATGTCCAGCTTTTCACCCACCAGTACCTCCAAGTCCTCCATAGGACTGCTCTTAACCCCTTCATCCCTCAGCCTGTATTAATACCAGGGGATGCCCTAACAGAAGTGCAGGACCTTGCACTTGGCCATGTTGAACTTCATGAGGTTCACTTCTCAAACTTGGCCAGGTCCTTCTGAAAGGCATCCTGTCCCTCAGGTATGTCAACTGCACCATTCAGATTGGTGTTTAGTTTGACCAGCAGGTCTTGACTCATCCATGTCAATTGCTTCCTTTCCTGATTTCTTATACCTGGGTGTTGCGGTTTGGGGTCAGGGCAGCCCCCAGACCGATAACAGACCGCTCTCTATTAACCCCACTCCCTCCCCAAA
>JAOEGS010000775.1:20555-36407 GCA_025447755.1 Corythornis vintsioides | reverse complement strand
TGTTTACACAAAATAGCTATGCACTTAGAATGTTAAATGTACTAACTCCAGTAATTGCAAGCTTAAACTGAGTCCAGAATTGGAAAAAACAGACAAGAATCTTCCCTTATTCTTCATCTCTCTTACATGGAGAACAGGGGGTCACCAAAACTATGTTTGAAGTGATGTTCATCTTGCATAATTTCAGGTTCCTACTGTCTAAGTGTCTACAATTAAACTAATTGTCTTGATTCTCATTGTAATAAATGGAGATACAGTCAATATAGTAATAGACTTAGAGCTGTGTAGTCACTGGACTTTCACCAATGCAGGTGATCTCATCCTGTTTTAGCATGAGTCATATTCTCTTGACCAGAATGATAAAGGTTTTAGATGAATTTCTTAAACATATTCCTGTCATGACTGCTGAGAGAGACAACACCACAGCCTGGCAGACACAAAGCCTATAGGAGTTCACAGAATCACAGATTCATTATGGTTGGAAAGGACCTCCAGGGTCATCAAGTCCAACCTTTGTCAAGCATTTCTCTAACCACTACACCATATCCTGAAGCATTTCATCTATTCATTCTTTAAACACCTCCGGGGATGGTGACTCCAACTGTATTTTACTCTGTTCACCACCACCATCTGGGTTTGACCACCCAACCAGTTTCTAACTCAGCAAAGAGTCCTCCTGCCTATGCCATGAGCTGCCAGCTTCTCCAGCAAAATGGTGTGGGAAACGGCGTCAAATGCTTTAATGAAGTCCAGGTAGACAACATCCACCACCTTGCCCTCACCCACCAGTTGGGTCAACCTCTTCATCCTGGTTGGGTGGTCTGTAACAGACCCCCAGCAGGACATCTACCTCATTGGCCTTCCTCAACTTTACCCATAAGCATTCAACTGGTCCATCACACTTATTAACTTCCATGCATTCAAAACACTCTCTAACACAGAGAGCCACGCCACCACCCTTTCTATCTTACCTATTCCACTTATAGAGCTTATAGACATCCATTTCAGAACTCCACTTATGGGAGTCATCCCACCATGTTTCCACAATGGCGACTACATCATAGCAGTCGCGTTTCACAATGGCTTCCAGCTCCTCCTGTTTGTTGCCCATGCTACCTGCATTAGTGTAGATGCACTTAAGCCAGGCTAGTGACTTCTTGCCCAATAATGGTCTGCCATCCTGTCCTGGTTTTAGTGAGAACCAAACAAATTCTGTTCATTGATTTTACTTTTCAGCTCAGAGTTTCTAACTAACTTAACTTTCTGAAGTTAGCAGCATGTTTTGTCAACAGTGTCTGCTTCTAGCAGTAAACCTTCTGTTTAGAGTTACTACCAAGGATGGAATGCAAACCAAGGCCACTGCTAGAACTTGTGTAACACACTGAGGGGTGAAGAAAGTGAAAGACTGCACCTGTGGGAAGGAGCAGACAGGACAGGTGACCCCAAATTGACCAACGAGGTATTCCAGCCCACATACGTCATATCCAGTATATAAAGCTTGGGGGTCCAGAGGGTCTCTCTTGCTCTCTTGGTCAGGATCTTGCTCTCGGTCTCTCGGGATCTCTTTCTTCCTCTCTGAGGGGCTGTTCCCCTCAGAGCACCAAGGAGGACTCTGTCTATACTGCCTTCGATCCTGATGGTGTGTTTCTGAATCCTCTGCCAGAATCCGGCTCCTGAACACAACTCCCGTCTGCTGTGGGGCCTAGTCTGGGACTCTCCCTGTGCGAACTCCACAGCATCAGTGACGGTGATGTAATTACCATCAGGGAGGCTGGGTTTGGTACTGGTTTTGTACATATTTGTATATATTCCATTATTTTTATTTTCATTTTAATTAAATTGTTCTAGTTTCCTTTTCTTATTGCTAAGTCTCTCTCCCTTATTCCTTTTCTATTCCCCTTTGGAGAGGGAGGGGGATAAAAAGAGAGCTTCTGTTATCAGTCTGATCTGCCCTGACCCTAAACCGTGACACATCCTTTTGCTCAACTTTGGCAGGTCCAGTTTTATCCCCTTCCCCCTTCGGACCTAGTTTAAAGCCCTCTCAGTGAGCCCAGACAGCTCATATGCAAGGATTCTTTTCCCCCTTGAAGACAGATTAACTCCATTTGTTTCCTGCAGACCCTGTGCAGCATAAAGCTTCCCATGTTCATAAATCCCAAAATGCTGTTGGTGGCACCAGCCTCTCAGCCACATATTAATCAAGTGGGTCTTCCTGCTTCTTTCAGTATTCCTCCCTGCCACTGAAGGAATGGTGGACGACACCACTTGGACTCTTGAGCACTCGAGCAATCTCCCCAGTGCCCTGAAGTCTTTTTAAATTGTTTTGAGGGTTCCTACTGTATCATCATTACCAATCTGAATGACCAACAAGGGTTAGTAATCTGATGGCCATACCAGACTAGGGAGTTTCCTAGTAATATTTCTGACCCTGGCCACAGGGAGGCCGCACGCTTCCCTGTGGTGTGGGTCTGGCTGGCATATGGGGCCCTCAGTTCCTCTGAGAAAGGAGTCATTGATTACAATTACCTTCCTTTTTTTTTTTTTTTTTTTTGATTTTTAGAAATAGTAACAATGCATGGGAGAGACTGACTAGCCCTGGGTGACTCCTCTGATGGACCTTCATCCTCATCATAATTTGTTTGTCCCTACAGTTCCAGACCCCCATATCGGTTATACAAGGACAACCAAGAAGGGAAGGGGAAGGGGAAGGGGAAGGGGAAGGGGAAGGGGAAGGAGGCTGGGATGGGGTTTGCCTGCCTCGCCGAGCAGGGACCTGTTTCCATTCCTACTTGTTTCTTGGTTTTTCTTCATTTACCTGTCAGCAAGAGACATGGGGATCCTCTCCTAATGAAGCCTCATTTAGTTATTTCAGGGAATTGAACATGAGAGTCAAGTGGACACCTCAAATGGCAATACATCCCTGTTTGTATTAGACACCTGTGCTTAGGCACTTTAATCAAGTCATTAGTTAGCATGTTGAAAAGGATTAAGGTAAATTAGTACCTTTCTGTTTCATTATATTATTGAGAAAAGAGAGTGTTCAATCTTTAAACTAAAAGACAGGCTAACTACCATACTTGTCCAGAAAGATTAAGGTGAAATTATGACCTCATGGTAGCTTAAGGTGAAATGCATACTCACTTTAGTTGCCAGGAATTTGTTAGTTCTCAGAAAACACCAGTTTTCTGACTGTTCTCATTGAACAGTGATACACTGACATTATTGGGACTGTGACAGTACTAGGATTTTGTCCTGAGATACCCATTTATGACATGAGGCCAAGTAGTAATAGTACAGACTGACATTAAATAAGGATATTTGCTTCTTATGAAGTCAGTTAACAGTCATGAAAACCACTTGAAATTAATAGAAACTAATTGAAAGTAATGGAGAATTACCTGAAAATATAGCACAAGTAGATGAAATTAATTGAAGATAATTGATAGTGACTGGAATTAATAAAAAATGGAAACAAATCTGGCTTAATTGAAATTTATTTAAATTGAATTAAACTCAGTAACTCAAAATCTATTAAGTTTAATAGAATTTATTTGATATTCATTTTATGCAATGTTTAATAGCAACATAACAGTCTTAAAAGGGATTTTTATTAGATATTTTAATTGTATAAAACTATTTTCATATAACAGTAAGAATAGATTTTAACAGAAAAAAGAAATAATACAGAGCAAAAAAACCTACATGTTTCTTTTGGAATAGTTATGTGGATGGCATACAATACTGACAAAAGTTCCTGACAGGATTTAGTAAGATAAAAAGAAGTCTCATGGATTTTGTATCAAGGTTGAAGCTTTTATTAGAGTTTAATGAGAACATTCTACCCGTTAAGATGTTGTCTTTGAGTTGATAAATAACTCCTTGACCAGATATTGAATCCAGCATCTGTCTTCTTTATGAGTGTACTGTGAGAACCCTTACTTGTTGTCTTTAACTATGAAGCATTTTACGTCTTATGATCCTCCTTACAGATTTTCTTCTGTTAGATCACTAGTGTTTTTATCATTTCCACCTCCTTCAACCTTTGTTGCTTAAAAGAACGAAATACCTTCTCACATAACCAATCTATTTAGCTTAATGTTTGAATTATACTTTCCATAGATAATATGTTCTTGTAGTAACTTGAAGGAAGATGAGAGAGAATGTGAAATACTTTTTAATGAACAGGTGCTGAGATACCATTATTTCAAGATAAAGAAACCATTAAAGGCAGAAATAAAACATAAAATAAGAACAGGTTGTATGTTAATTTATTATTTATTTTAAAAAACCCCCACAACAACAAAACCCCCAGCCAAACAAACAAAACACAACAAACAAACAAACAAAAAACCCCACACACATAAGGGGAAAAAAAACCCCAAAAAACAAAACACAAACCAAAACTAACCAAACAACCAAAGAAATAAACCCCTCAACAACAACAAAAAAACCAAACCAAAGCAAACTAACTATGGTGTATTTAAAGGCTCTTCTTCTAAGTCAAACAAAAAATATAAGTGTATGTGGAAGACCAATACCTTTCAGGAAAGCTGAAAAAGTGTATTCTAGATTTGAAAAACAAACATTTCCCTGTAATGGAAAAGAACAAAAACAAAACCAAAAAAAAACCCATGATTTAAATGAAACAGTATTTAATTATTTAATTTTTTTTAAATTTCCTTTCATTGGAGACCTGCTAGTCATTGAAAACCTCAGGGAGGCTTAGATTTTGCAAATGACTGATAAATAAATAGTTATAAATGCTTAACACACACTTTTAAGTGTCAGTGGTGTCAAACAAATCTGGTTTTCCTATTCACACATGTGCAAATCCCTACTGTTTGTGTGTATCTGTCAATTTGCTGGAAAAACAGTAGGGGAAGGTAACAGAGTGAAATTCCTTTACTTTATGTGTGTTTCCTTGTGGGATCTAACCAACTTACAAAGTTTTACACTAGTTTTATAAGACAAACAAGGTGATATCCTATTTACAAATTAGGATACCAAAGTTTAGGAGATTGAATATAGGTTTTTACAAGCATGCTTCTGGCATCACTTCCCACTGTAGTCAGGAGCCTAGAGTCATGCACCTTACTAAATGCAGATTACTTCTTTAGGTGAAGCTGATTAGATGTCTAAAATTTACCAACTATTTTGGGGATTTATTCTGTACTATACATAGTACAGTCTGACATTCAAAACACTTAAAAGATCCAAGTTATCCATAGCAGACATTACACATGACCTACAGGGTACTCGTGGTCATGCAGGATGCCCTAGGATATCTCAAAGAGTACTTGGTGCTTATGTGAAAGCTACTGAATCATGCCCCTGGCAGTAATGGGAAATTACAAACTTAGGTCACATTTAGGCATCTATATGGCAGTGTCTAAAGTGATGTACTTTAACCACCAACCAGAATCATACTACTAGTTGGACCTGGCAATTAAAATTAGAATAGAAGGTAATCTCTGCATTTCAATGTTGTTTGCACCCAGCAGCTATTAAGTGAATTTTGCTGGCATTTCTGAAATAAATAAATAAACAGATAGATAAATAAATAGAATTGTTTTATGAAAGGTATTTGTTTAGAATGTTGTGTATGGCTGTTTTCTGGAAAGGACACATTGAAAACATAAAAAGTTGGAGAACTGAGAGAGAAAAGAGTAATGAAAAATGGAGAAAAGGAAAATAGAAGAATGAAAACCAAATGAAGTGAACTAGAAGGAATGAGAACTGAATGAATCAATACTATGCAATTGCCCTGAACATAGAAATTCAGGTGTCATTTGCTCTCACTCAAATCCGCAGGAGTTTTCTGTATCATCTATAACTGGTCATCTATTTTGCTGCAGCTCTGGTATCATGCAGAAACTAGGCAAAACTGCATTCATGTAAAATTTCCTGAAGTGCAAACAGCTTTGATAGCATTTCTGAGGGACGTTCTGATGGGAAACAAAGCACATTGTGAAGCTCCAGAGAGAGCAGTGAAATACACCTCAGGAATGAAACCTGAAACTGAAATCCATCCATCCCTTTTTGTCATTGTGAGTTAATGACCATCTCTGCCTGATGCACAGCAGCAGACAAGCCTCTTTGATTTACTGTTTATCTGGGTGATATTTGAAACACATACACTGCTAGGTAACACTATGTATTCTCCCTGTCCCCTCATCCTATTTACCCACTTCTAGTTTCCTGCTGAGATATGATTTCCTTTGATTAAGCACTTGAGTTTAATTGTAAAATGGAAACAGAAACATAAGACACATAATCCTTTTGAGTTGCAAGAAAAAAAACAAGTGACTGTTGTGTGGGAAAGGGAACAGAAATTTATTTCCATGTCCTGTGTTTTTCACTTCACCCAGAAGCTTGTGTAATGGTAGAGGAACAGCACAATAAAATGAATCCTTGGAGAATTTAAACTGGTCTGTCTTACCTGTTCCAGTCCTCCGCTGTTTGCCCACACCACAACCTGTGGCTATCTTACCATCTGTTGTCCATGGAATAAGTATAGGAACATAATCTTTGTAACTCTTACCAAATAGACTTCTGTTGGGTCCCCTCTTGGCTTGCTCTTCCCCAAAATAATAAAGCCCAGGTACTAAGTTTCTTGTAGATGTTGTAACCCAGGACACTGAACATCTTGTTAACTTCCCAGTGGACCTTCTCTAGCTTTTCAGCATCCTTCTTTAGCTGAGAAATCCCAAACTGTCCATAATAGTTGCCCATTCTCTTACACATCAGATTAGTCACTGGCTTAATTGTTGAGACCTTGCAAGAAACACAAAATGCTTTAAAAATAGAGGAATAGAGGATAATTGAAGGGACCACTGTGTATAACAGACACCAGAGATTTGTCTAAATAGAGTTTGCACAGAAATGTCAATCAGTCTGGGAAAAATAACATTTTAAATGCTGATGACAGAAACATATTATTTTTCCCTCATTGTTTTTAGAAGGAATTAAAAAAATTAAAACTATAACAGATTTATCAGAAACTAAGGATTTCATTAATAGCCCTATAACAGCATTTAGGAGGAGAGAGAAACCTTGAAGTCAGAATTGTGAATGTGCTAAATCACTTAGAAATATATACTGCAACAGTTTTGTGAGTAATAAACGCATGTTGCAATTTTAATGCATTTTGCAGTCCAGCCTGATTTTTTACCAAATAGCTTTGATTGGCCAAGGAGATTTCTGAGGAGATGGGTTAACGCCTGTGATTAGCTCTGCTCATTCAAAATTGCTGTTTAGATATTCTGAACTGTCACATCATATCCTAGCATGAAAGTACACTTTTGCCCTTTCTTATAAATCTTGAATTACATTAGAACACAGCTCAACATTATTCAGTATCACATTTTATCTCCTTCTCATTCTTTTCATTGAATTTATTTATTTATATACTGATAATAACATCCTTGGGGGCATTGTATAGGCAAGGCATGTATCTTGGCCTCCTCTTTTTCCCAGGAGGGCAATTGCCTTGTGGTAATTATAAGATGTCATATGTTATTATGAAGGTGCCTTATTGCTCAAACACATCAGGGATATCTGATAATGTAATTACTTCACCTTATAAAACTATTATAAATCATGCATGGGGAACATTTTTTTTTTTTTCCATAGCAAAGCTTTCTGAAGAATTATCACATTGCATGGAATGGGAATATCAGAGTATAGTTAGCATTTTGTTCCCTAAGCTCATAGTAGGCAATGGCAGTACTAAAATAAAATATTTAATGTGAATACTTACAGAAAACACATTCAGAAAGCATGGCCCCTTTACTAAAGGTCTAGGAGAACAGATTATCATCTAAGTGAGCATATTCTGCATTTATGCCTTCTGAGACATGAATAGCAGCTGTAGATTTCCTTTTTCTCCTTTTTACCTTGACTTTCCTCCTTCCTCCTTCTCCTTCCCAGCTTTCCTGAGTGCAGTATAATTGTTATAAAAGCAAATCAATAAGCACTTGAAACATTGGCCATTGTACAAAGATTTGTGCTTCTATTGGCCATCACTTTAATAACATCTAATGATTATTTCTCCCTCTTTCAACCTCTGAGGCTTCCAAGCATTTTTATTGATTCGAGCTTGTGACAGAGTTCTGATTATAATTAAAAATCATCAATGGGCAAACAGAATGCCATTCTACTTAGCAATAAACTGAACGGATAATCACTAGGTTGGGTGATGCAACCACAAAATATTTCCAATAGTACTAGCTGGAGAATAATTGAAAGTCACTTGATAAGACACAATTCAGTAGGACTTTACTGAATCTTAGATAAAGGCTTTTGTGTTCTAAGTAAATAAGTAGTGTTACTGCTCTAAATCAAACTCCTTCACACCCAGGGTTCCTGACTACCACAGTGGACCCATTTTTGAGATTTTTGTCCCCAAGGTGGCGATATAACCCTCCAGGATTCATTCAAAAAATTCAAGACTGCATCTGATAAAGTAACAAGAAAATGTATAGAGCAGGAAGGAAAAAGAGCAAGAGGTCCATCTTTAGCAGCTCCTGCATGTTCTTCTGGAGACATAATCTGCAAGTACTTGGATTTGAAACATGAACATCTCCAGAAGGTCTCTGATCAAATTCAGCCGTAAAGTTCATTGATAATGTGTACTAGATCTTTTATACCAAGCAGATATTTTTTAATTCGTATATTTTCAAAGCCTGCATTATAAGAGCTGGAAGCTTTAAATATTCTCCACTTTTTCATCTAGATCTCCACACAAACTGATTTATCAAATGCACAGGGAATTGCTAAATGGCTTCAGCTTTGTCATAATATGCTGAAAAGTTCAACTATATTCTTTTTGGTTGTTAAACTTGCATCAAGAACAGTTGTTAAACAAATATGAGGGAAGATTGTGCTTTTAATTTTATGTCCTGCTTACAATCCTGTATGTGCTCTGTGGTTTGGAGAGGATGCTCTAAGTAAGTCTGTGGAATTGGGCTGAGGAAATGACATTTTTTTCCTACAATACATGAAACTGCTCTGCCAAGTCATGTTGGGTGCTTTCATCTGAATTACCCTTCAAAGCAGTAACCTTGACATAGCTCAGCTTTGTGCTTTGGCTTAAAAACTGCACAAGATGATTTCTTAAAAGGTATGAAAGTTGTCTTTTGCTGTGAGGTAGTTAAATAAATGGGACCTGCTATCAGACTTCTTACAGCCTTTGTGAGCTTGCATGAATTATTTACAGAATCATTTTCAGGCACATAAAAGGGAGTCAGCAGCCTACTTAATTTTAACTTACTGTATCCTTGCTGTTTACCATGCATTGACTGGAATCAACGGCCTCACATCCCTTATTCTTTCAACGTGCTTCTTTCCACCCTTTGTGTGTCCAACTCCCTTGGAAAACAACAGCCATAACCCAGGAGCCATCCAGTGCTATCAACTCATCAGCAGAGCCTCCTTATTCTTGTAGGAGACTCTCTACATGTTGGAACTGCAAAAAGTTACACCCTATCATCACCATCATCATCAATAAATAGCTGAAAAATGTCCAGGTTATGCAGACCTTCACAGTAGGATACTTAGAACTTTTCATTGTTATTTCTTATATTTCTTTGCTATTGTAGCATTTTGGATGTACTTCACTAAGGAATGGAGTCCTGATAATTGGCATGTGGATGCACATTCACTTGAAATTTGCCTTCAGGGGCCTCCTCTTTGTCCAGACAAGTGGTAGAAGAAGTAATGTGCAGGTGCTTCTTAAATGGTTGCTGCGCTCTGCTGGTCAACCTCTATATGTCACAGAAACCTTGTGTTTATTTGGAAAGCCAGACAGTAAGAGTAAGCAGCATCTCTTTCTGTGTTATACTCAGTGCTACAGAGTACAGTAAAAATTTACTATCTGGGTGTGGGGCAGAGTCTGTGCATCTGAGGAGAAGGCAGATACTCCATGTTCCATGGCAACAGAAAGAGTGCCCCAATAACATGCTTCAGACGGAGCATTGCACTTGTATCTATCTAAGATGAAGTCACCAATTTCACAAACTAGTGAAGGGCTGGAAAGCCACATTCAGTGTACATCTGTTTGGGGTAACTGAGAGAAGTCAGCAGTGTGATCACATAGGAGAAAGCTGCCTCTCTCTTTATGTAGCAGAAAGGTGGAAACTGCATCAAATAATTTAAAAAAAAGTTAAACTAAACCAAACATCCAATCTCTCCCTTCATTTCCTAGATAAATGCTAGATTAAAATCTGCCACATTAGACACACATTTCTTCAGGCAATATTTGGATATTTGGAAATGTCTCCTCTTAGCTGATTCCATGTCCTTCATGTTCAAACTAGGAAATGCCCATTCCACACACCTTATTGTCCTTCTATTTTTTTTGTGGTAAAGCTATGAATGACTGATGTTGACTTTTACCAATAGCTGACACAGTACTATTAATTAATGTTTTCTGTGTCTATAGTCTCCAGCTGAGTTTAACATGTTGGCTGCTGTATATGCTTTAGAGCCGATTGCCTCCAATTAGAATCCATGTTAAGAGGACAAAGTTTGAATACAACAGGTCAACAGCAGCTATTCCTCAACAGATTTCAAAATACTGAGAAGATATAAGACTGTGCCACTGAACTGCCATCTTCTAATATTTTGTAGTCTTACACGGTGATACTAATCATCTTTGGTCCACTACACTGCTGGCTCTTCTGGAGAAAGACTTTCTGCCTTTATTGGTTCTTCTGTGCTCTGAGGAAGTCAGGTGTGATCTAGCCCAGTCCAGGACTGATGAAGCTGCACTAGCAGTGATTAGGACAGCTATGCAGACTCCAGAGAGGGCAGTGAATCACAGCTGTATTAGATAATTACCTGGGACTATCTTTGGGTTGCTATTTTTATTCCCAAAGCTTTGCTGCCCACATGTCAGAACAATTATTTTGTCTCTTTTTGTCTAGTAACAGTGTTGCTCATATTCCAGACTGGAGCAGAGCATGGGCTTTTTCATATTGGTTTTACTGAGTCTAAGATGGAGAGTGATCTTTATTACACAAAGCACAAAAGTTAAAATTGGGAAGTCATAGAAGATGTACAAAATGTGTCTGAATGCAAATGCCATGTATAGCCTTTTTCACTGCCAAATACCTAGAAACAAGCTTGAAAAAAGATCTTCCTGTTCTTGCAGGACTTTCATTTGAGGACAAACCATAGGGGTTCTTAGATCTATTTATTCCTTTACCAACACATGACAATTTCTTTGTGCGTATATTCTCACTGACAATGTAGAAAGCCTCTGAAGGATGGTGCCTTCTATTTTATTAATAAAATAAAATAATCATGTTTGGGTTTTGGTTGGAAGGGACCTTTAACAGTCATGTAGTCCAACCCCTCTGTAATGATCAAGCACGTCTTCCACATTGTCTCTTATGTGTCATGACCAGGCTCGGGTCAGATTGTTCACTCCTGAATTGCTGTAGTCAATAGCAAATAATAGGCATCATAACTGAAGGAATAAAGATTTGCACCATTACTCACATTGTTCAGCAAGTGCCTGTGAAAGTGTCAATATTCTCCATTAAAAAGTCAAACATTAGCAGCAAGTCAAGAGTGGGAAATAACACAGAAAGGAGTGGAGTATAGTCTACAAGTTTCATGCTGAACAAAGAGTTAACACCCTGACTAGACTGAAGTCAGCAGGACTCTACATGAATTTGTCTACACAAAAATCTGTGCAGCATCAGGGACAAGAAAGAAGAGTGACAACATCCTGAATTCACGGCTTAGTTTGGAAGGTTGTGGTGCACCTTCTTTAAGGTACCTTTTTCAGTCTTATTTTCTGGGTGGTGGAAAGGACTGAAAATCTACAACATAATTGCATGTCACTACAAATACCAAGTCTTATTAGCAATGAGTCTGACTTTGAACCCTCATGCTTAAAAATTGAGTCTGTTTTTTCTCACTAGCCTTGGCATATTTAAACCCTACTGCAAATTGAGGGAAGAATATTAAATAAATCTGAAACCCAGGAATCATTCAACTAGAAACTACAGAACCACCACTCAGATGAGATTTGGGAGATCCTATTTTCCACCAAACAGACAAATATTCAGCATAGCTAAGCATATTTTAGTTGCTAAATCAAGTTAGTTTAGTCTGTATGCCCAGGTATGTATGCCTTTTGAAATTAAAGGTGGGTTTAATTACACATAAATAATCTAGCTGTTCACTTAACCACTGGGCCTGGCATTTCCCAGATGCCATGAACATTTTCCCATTCACTTCACTTGCATTGTATTTAAAATAAACTATTTGACATCTAAAATGTCTGGGGTTATTGCAGCTGAAAAAAAAAATACACTAATACACTTGAAGTGTAAAGTCCTTTCCATATTCTTTTTTTTCTCACAACAGCCTGTAAAAGGATATGTTTTGATTGATCTACAGTATGGACAGGAAGAATAACGTATTGGAAACTGAACATGGTGCATGGTTATTGATTGCTAACCCAGTAATATATCAAATAAACATGTAATCTTGATATTTCAATGCAGTCTTATACATTTAAACCTAATATAATCCTACTAAAATCTATGTAAAATTCTATTTCTGATGTTGATGAATCAAATCCTAATGAAACTGTAAAAGCACCCACTTGTTTAAAATATGCTCAGAAGCAATTTGAAGAAAGAGGTTTCCCTAAACCTTTTACAAAAAACCTTCTGAGAATGAAGATGAAGTCAAAACTGCACAGCCACTTCCCTTTGTGGTGTCTAATAATAATATATTTGTGAATAATCCATAATTAAATGAGAAGAGCATAACATTAATTATTTCACTAGATTGTTAATCAGCAGGGTATTCTATGCCCCTCTTTTTCTAGTAGCTAACCTGTCAGGGTCTAATAACTGTTGCCATGAACAGGGTTGGGTTAAGGTCCCTGAGGAATGCCAATTCTCTTGTTCCATTAGTGAGAGCACATATAGATCATTTTCAGTACTAATCTAGGGTTAAAATCAATTATGTCTCTTGTATTTAAAAATTAAATTGACTCACCATGGGAGTAGGATAAAGGGAAAAAATACATTCCTCCTATTATGTGTAATTACAATTGTAAAACATTTTCCTTCGAAATGTAATTGCTGCCTATAGAGACTGAAGCTGGAGAGCTTAAACTGTTTAGCTGACACATTCAGTTGTCTTTCAGGTTTTTCCTTTGGATTATTTAATGTGTTGAAACAGTCTTAAAGACTTCTTGACTTTTAAAGGCTCTCAGAAACAGCTCAGGGCTTAGGAAAAACAAAAAGAAGACTGGACAATGAATTAATTTTGTCATCTTATTTAAAACCACAGTTTATTCCTATAGGTGCTTTACTGTTTAAGGATGAAAAATGTTCAACCAACCATAATCTTAAGTTTCCATTTGCCTTAAAACTGTATCTTGCTACCTTTATCTTTTTATTTTCATTATTGGGTTCTTAAGAGACCTTCAAGAGCAGTTAATCAATGTTATGCAATATATATGACCTGCCATTCAGGGACAAGGCACTCAAGGTCACCAGAGAGTGTGACACTGGTCCTTTCCTCTTGTTGGTCAGGAATACACCACATATTGTTCTACAGGATGGTCATGTAAGATACTACTTAGATACTCAACAGCTTAGGTGCCAAGCAAACCTCGGGTCAGGCTGCAATCCTACAACACACTTTTTTTTAAATGTTTTTGGTCCTTTGCAGTCTTTCATGTTGACTGCTATTTTCAGGTCTGTGTAAGAACTAAATATATATACGTAAGAATGTTTCATATAGCAAAATAAATTACTAATGAGGAAATAAGACTTCCTTATTTACAGATATATATATAGATCTCTGAAAGAATTCTAGTAGTAACAGCCCAAAAATAACCTCTATCAACTGTCACACTAATCGCATACTAAAAACCTGCTCATAAAAGATAGTAAATTTGATGTCTTTCATAAACCAGCTGAAAAATAGGAATATATTTTTGAGGACAACTCTACCCCTATATTAATTGACAATTTTCAACCTCTTGTTTTTGCCAGCTTTATAACTGCTTGAAAAATAGGATGAATTTTTGTCAGGAGCACACAGAATAGATGTCTCTGGTTTACATTTTGTTTCTTATTGTATTATTCATAAAGTCTAGTTATATGCATATTTTGGATATGAATAGTTATCTATACAGTTACTAATACCTTCCAGGATGATGGTTTCTGGACAGCTTATTATTCATGTGGTTTATTTGCCATGTTTAGAAGTAACCTCTGACCTGTGGCTTCTATAACAATTGATTAGTCATTTATTAAGACATTTAAGAATCCATTATTCATCCTCCATAAATTATTTATAAATGTACTTCTAATTTGATGCATGACTGCTATATCTAGAGTACATAAATAAGCCAAGAAAGGCTAACTCCTGCAGTGTCCTAGCATTGATAAGGATTTGATCAATAACCAAGTACAAATCCAATGGGAATTTTAGTTTAGATTAATATTTAGTATTGAAACAATGACAAATTTCACCTTGTTCCTTGTAAACCAATCAGACAACTTATTTTAAATATTTCTTTTTCTTAAATTCTGAAGTCCACCATTTCAATCATACTAAGCAGAATGAAACACTAACCTTTGATTTGTGTGAAATTAATTCTATGTTTTCAAAGGAGTCATAAATGCTGTTTCTTCACAAATATTCTACACAGACGTGTCAAGATATTTACATTTTTCATAGCTATGTGAAAAGGCCGAACTGAATCACGAGCATGCTGAAAATCCATGGGTGGCTTGACTTCAGCCTGGTTTAATAAACTTTATTTTTTGAGGCTCATGAAGGATTAATGGATGTGAGATGGAAATGTCTTTTCCACTGGGAAGCCAACAAACTTCTTGGCTTTCATCTGATTTCTGTTCTGTCCTATTCTGTCTTATCTTATCCTATTCTGATTCATCATGTAGCGCCTGACTCAGAAACCTATGTATTTATCTGAGTTGTTTTCTTGCCATATCAGGAAAAAACATTTTCAGTTATTTTTCATTAATTGCTGTTTTATAAAAATATAAGCATTTCCACATAACTTTTAAGAGCAGAGGTAATCTAAGTTCCAAGAAATACTCTTTCCACTGGGACTAAAAGGGGATGAGGAGGGTCTCATCTGGTCTTTCTGAGATTGTGTAAACTGGTACCTGCAGAAGGAGGTTGTGATGACAACTGATGACAACTCTAAGGTAATGTGAACAGACCATCAAACATCCCAAAGGCATAGATCAAAGCACAGAACTGCATTGCATATTGTGTGGCAGCCAACGCAGGGAGTCTGGTGAACTGTCAGTTTCATAACTTCTGATCTAACTGGTATTACCTTGAAAACGAGAGAGAACAGATGCATTGCAATAATTTTCTTTGTCTGAGAAGTAACTAACATTATAAAAAAAATGAATTAATGACACATACCATGTAAAAATAGTGGATGAAAACAAATGGACATGATAGTTTGGCAGACCCAGCTTACAAGCTAGGGTGATTTTCTTTTCATATGTGTATGTCTGTTTTTAAGTGACTGAGATTCACAGATTCACAGATTCACAGATTCACAGATATTAGGGGTTGGAAGGGACCTAGAAGATCATCTAGTTCAAACCCCCTGACAGAGCAGGATCACCTAGACCAAGTCACCCAGGAACAGATCCAGGCAGCTCTTCAGTGTCTCCAGAGATGGAGACTCCACAACCTCCCTGGGCAGCCTATTCCAGAGCTCTGTCACCCTCACTGAGAAAAAGCTCTTCCTTGAGTTGACCTTAAACCTCTTGTGCTCCAACTTGCACCCATTGCCTCTCGTCCTGTCATTGGATGACACTGAGAAAAGTC
>JAOEGS010000774.1:8847-22637 GCA_025447755.1 Corythornis vintsioides | reverse complement strand
ATGGGCTCTCTGACAGAAGTGGAAATATTAATGGAAGGTCAGTTCCATATGATTTTTGATGAGTTTTTTTGATCTCGACAGCGGTTTTCTTTAAAAAAAAAAAAAAAAAAAAGAAAAAGAAAAAAAAGGGGTTTTTTTAAATATCCTTGTAAAACTTCAAAAGCATTTACTCTGACATTGGTGCTGGGGCATACTTGTAGTTTTTTCTCATCTTTCCTAACTTGACATGCTTCTTGGTGTACAATTAATTAAGCAAATAGGGAAATGGACCAAAGGGCAGGGAAACCATAAAATTAATTTACCCAACAGCTGTCATGTGCAAAGAAGAGATTAGAGCCAATTCACAGTTTTAGTAATACTTAGGTACAATTTGTAAGTAGGAATTTTAAGCTCTATGTTTTCTGGTTTTCATTCCATTTAAGCCTTTTGTTTTAATGACACAGTTGAATTTGACTTTTCCAGGGTATGGATGATGCACAAGTACGAAGTGCAGCCACTGATATATTCTCCTATTTGGTTGAATACAACCCATCCATGGTACGAGAGTTTGTCATGCAGGAAGCTCAGCAGAATGATGATGTAAGTGGAGGGTTTTTAATTATAAATAGAAAACAGTCATTTAAAAGTCTATTAATGTCATGGGTCCCACATCTGAACAAGCGTGGAATATAGTCATGGTGGTTGCAGGACACTAAATTACCATGGTTTTAAAAGTTCAGGTGAGGTGTTTGCCTGTTTACATGTTCTTTTGCATGTAATGTAAAACAGGTTACCATAAAACACCATTTTAGTTAATCATAATAAGTTAATAAATTTAAGGATTCCTATATTTTTTAATTTAGGGATTCCTATATTTTTTTACTTTAGGGATTCCTATATTTTTTAATTTAGGGATTCCTAAATGTAACTACTATTTTCTCCCTTTACTGTTTTATTATTATTTTCTGCAAATATATATTGGAGTTATGTTTAGATAAAAATAATCTCATCCAGTTCAATAGCATGATAAATTTTACTGTTGTATGTTTGTGTAAATGGAACCTCTGGTGTGGATTCCAAAGGGGGGCATACCAATTCATACTTGGAACATGCTTCCAGAAATCAGTTAAATTTTGAGACTGTGAAGTATTTGCCTCTGTACTTTTTATCTTTTTGAGTTCAGACTTTAGAAATTAGATTGTTAATTTCAGAACCACTTCTGAAAGATTCTTCTTCACTGCTTGCCTTCTCACTGTTGAACCACTGTCCAGAATGTGTCACTGACATGTAAAGTTCATTTATTTCTGTTAAGGTTGGGATTTTTGTTTGGTAGTTGTTTACATTTTTCAGAGTTCCAATAGAGCACCATTTTTAGCCAGGCAGTAGCCCTTTTAGATTTCAGATAAGGGAGTAGGATTAATATTGATTTTTGCCTTGTTTTTTTTCCTGCCTCCTGTTAGGATATATTACTGATTAACCTCATTATAGAACACATGATCTGTGACACAGACCCAGAGCTTGGAGGGGCAGTGCTGCTCATGGGCTTGCTTCGTACTTTAGTTGATCCAGAAAATATGCTTGCCACTGCCAATGTAAGTACAGCCTTCCAGTGAAATCACCTTGTCTTGTTCAGAGTGTTTGCTGACACATGTTGCATATCTCTTTTTAATTCACTTTTTTTCTCCATTCTTTAGAAAACAGAAAAGACAGAGTTCTTGGGTTTCTTCTACAAACATTGTATGCATGTCTTGACAGCCCCTTTGCTGGCCAATACTACAGAGGACAAGCCTAGCAAAGGTAATGCCACTCTGGGGCACACCAGGACTGTTGAATGCCCATGCTTAAAAGAGACATTTTGTGTCTGAAAGAGAATCTGAGACTATGATACATGTTGATTAATGATCTAGTCATTTGAATAATTTAGGAGTATAGCATTCAGAAAAACAAACATCTTTTAAAATGAACAGGGCAGATTTGGCTTCATCAAAAATGAAAATATTTATATAATTTTTAATAACTCAGAGGCTCCTCAGTAACTGACTTGTAAACGTGTGTAAATGTTTAAGGTCAGAGTACTAGGGAGGATGTAAATTTGTCCCTGAGGTGGTGTCACAATACTGTGCTGAATTGGAGTATTGGTCTACACTGGGCTAAGAAGGCAGAGATCAGTGATGAAGTAACTGTTCTTGCAGGCTACTAGAAGTGGTACTGGTTGTGTATTGTATAGCACATCCAAAATGGATGTAAAAGTAGGTAAATGATGCAAACACCTTCTTTAAACTTACTAATTTATCTAGATTTCCAAGGGCTTAGTTAAATTTATCTGATTTATCTCAGTTGACTTCTAGAGAGATTGGAAATGAGATTTTATTATTTCAAATGCTTGTGTTCTTCAACGGGCAACAATCTGGCAATATTTTTAAAAGGTAGCGCCAATTGAAAAAATAAATTAAAAATTACTATTTCTCTGCTTAAGGCAGGATTTCTGTTTTGCATATGCTTATATGATTATGTCATAGAAGTACTAAAAGAACCTGGGATATTTATTGTATATATTTTTGTGAAAGGGCATAATAAATCACATTTTGGGCACAAATTTAGTCAAGAACTTCGTACAGGGAAATAGTCTGTGATACAGACACGTGGATGTCACCATGAGATTTGGTTAAATAAGCCTGACAGTTTGTGTTAATGCAGCATTAAGTTCTGTACTCTCTGAACCATTGCACACTGATTTGAGACAGACAAAAAGTAATTGTTTCTATAGTTTAAGAGGGTTTCTGAGAAAATACTCTGTTCATAACAAGCTTGTTCAGTTTTGATTGGAAAGAACAACCATACCCTGCAGAGTATTCCCTAAGCAATATCCATGAACTTATTACCAGCCTGTCTGCTTGAAGTTAGCTTCTGAAGGCAACATCCTAGATATGTTTCCTTATTTTGTTTGGGGTTTTTTTTATTACAGATGATTTTCAGACAGCCCAGCTCTTGGCATTAATACTTGAATTGCTGACTTTCTGTGTAGAGCATCATACTTACCACATAAAGAACTACATCATTAACAAAGATATCCTTCGGAGGGTGCTGGTTCTCATGGCCTCCAAGCATGCTTTCCTGGCACTGTGTAAGTTGGGCAGCTACAGCATCAACTCCTCTTTTGCTCATGGGAAGTGTTACAAATCTTCATTCTGCTGGAAGAAGCTCTTCACAGATCATGACAGTTTGTAACTGAATACAAACACTGTATTTTACTTGTTCTCATACCAATTTATCTGGTTTTTGGCTAGTATTGGTAAATAACTTGGCATTTATAGACGTTTCTTTCCAAAAAAGCAGAAGGATTTTTCTTAATCTCAGAGATGAATTGCAAAGATACCTCAATATTGGATAGCCTAAGATAACTACTGTTAGTTTTCCTTTTTTTTTTTAGTAGAAATTTCAGAGATAAGGTTATCTGCATTAAACAGTACAGAACTTCAGTGTGCTGCTCTTCAAACTCTGGCAGATTCTTGACTGTGCTCAGCACACTAATAGCAGTTCTGACTTAATTCTGGGGGCAAGTCAAGATTTTTTTTCCATGTTGTGCACATGCAGTAAAACAAAGCCTAAAGTTGACTGAAGTACTTTAAATAAAAAGGATCTTTAAAAATTGTGACTGAATCACCTGAGTTTGGTTTTAGAACCCCTAAATAATCTTTTTTCATGTATAACTAATTGTTAACCCAAAATGTCCTGCTGTAAAGTGAGATGATACTGTGTGGATGTTTACACATATAAACTTTCAGAAGGAGCTTTAAGCTGCATGTAAATTTAGTCTTTGCTGTGTGTAAAGAAAATGGAATCTGCCAAGTAGATAAAATATCATTTGCCAAGTAGATAATTTGCATCGTAATCAAATAGAACTTAATTATATTACCCAACTTACATTTGAATAATAGGAATGATAAGCAAATTTCTCAGCTCTTCTACTGAAAAAAGAATTTACCTTTATCATAGGTAATTAAAAATATGCCTGTATAGTTAAACAGTAGTATAAAATTTCTTCTGTGAGTAGAGGTGGTTTCCCTTGGACTGTTTTGATGGAGGATTTCTTTATAATAAAGACATCAGTAGTACAGTCAAGACTGTTGAGAGGCATAAAATAACTGACTGTATTACATGCTTCTAATGATGTAATGCAGTGCAAGAACTGAGACTGCAAATTGCCCTAACTGAAGCTGAGTATTTCTGGAATTATGTTTTTTTTCCTTTTAAACTTCAAACCACTTTTCACCCCACTTCTGCTGCAGGTGCCCTCCGTTTCAAGAGGAAGATCATTGGGCTGAAGGATGAATTTTACAACCGTTATATAATGAAAAGTTTTTTGTTTGAACCTGTGGTCAAAGCATTTCTGAACAATGGCTCCCGTTACAACCTGATGAACTCTGCCATCATAGAGATGTTTGAATTTATCAGAGTGGTGAGTGCTGCTGCATGCCAATTATTGATTAATCCTGTAGCTTTTCTTTCTTCTTACACCCTAACTTACACTATCATAATGGGACCATATGATGCTCAATTCCAGTTAACTTTCTCTTAATCACTGTTACATATTCATGTGGCTGTTCTTGTGTTCTAAGAGTGCTGTGACATGAAAGTTAAATTAACACAATAGTGTGTTCACAATACCCAAATTTGCAAAGGCAGTACTAGTCAGGTTCCATCATGGAGGCTGGATGGGCCTGTTAAGACAGGAACTGCTAAAAAAAATCACATTTAGCTGTGCTCTGTAATGGCAATTCAACACAATATGGAAACATACAGAAATAAATAATAATTAAAAAATATATATATATATATATACTTCTGTAAACATACAGAAGTAAAGATATGAGTCATTTTCTATTGTATTAATGGAGTGCTACAGTGTTCCATGGGGAGTCTCAAAATACACCAGTTTCACACTCTGGATTGTTTGCATCCAGATTGTGACAGGGTGCTGCTGGACAGGCTGTCAGTGTGGTAAGTGGGGCCCAGCTGGGGTGCAGACAGTTGTGGAGAAATAAGCAGAAGCAGATGAGGGAAAAATCAGGCTTTCTCACCTCTTGTAATCTCTGGTTCTCATGACCTCTCCCAGTTGGGAATCAAGGTTAATTCAAGCCTGAGGTGACCTGATCATCATTTCAGGATTCATTTTAAGATGGTTTTGAAGCCATGAAATACGTGAATCCATATAGATGGCCCTGACTTGTGTGCTGTGGTCTTTCAGTGCTCCATGAGCATGGCTGCTGATTCTACTGCATGTCATGGGGAAAGAAATCATCTTTCACTTTATCTTCCTTTTTCACATAGATGCCAGGTTGCATTTCCAGAATACTGCTTGGTATCTGTGAATAATTTTTGTCATTTTTCATTCAGGCTTGTATTTAGAGAGCAAAATTAAAAAAAAGAGTGTGCTTTTGTCATTACTGATGTGTTCATAAGAGGTGATCTTGGAGCATGTAACAAAAAAAGGAAAATAATCAGTGTACTAAGATTTATTTGCTTTACTTGTCCTTACTAGAAGGTAATTCAAGTGTTTGTTCTGCAGTGTATTCCAGGGACTGTGCAGTGCTAAGAAAGCCAAACAATGCACAGGAGCAGTTTTCCTGCTGCAGTATTCAGACCTGGGCTAGTCTCAGCTGTCTGGAGTGGCTTTGGGCAGCCACAGTGATAAACTGGAGCAGCAGAACAGTTGGGAGGCTTTTCTAAAGGACCTTGGCCAGCACTGTATGGCCCCAAAGGAAAAACTCAATGTTAGCTTCTGAAGAAAATTCTTTTTTCCTTGTTGTCATCCTAAGCAAATGCATTGAATAATTACTTTTACCTAAGTAATTTATTTGCAGTGAGGAAAGAAAGAGTATGAATGACAAGTCTGTTTCTTGGTAAACATTACTTAAAAAAAAAAAGTATGGATTACAACAAATGGCACTTTTCAATATTTTTATATTGATAGATTCAGTGGGAAAGACCTTTTAGCATTTGTTTTGGTAGAATTCTGGCAGGGTTTTAATTTCTGCTCATGTGTTTTGAAGGAGATATTGCTAGAAAATAGCAATTTGTTATTATTTGCTGTTATTATGCCTCTATTGCTAATCAAGTATTTGAACCTCTAGATTTTTAACTGTGTTTATATGCATGATATTCACTGTGGCATAAACTAATATGATCATTCCTATGAAATGTTGAAAAATATCTTGTTTATATCAGTCTATATCATATGAACTAAATTATTTTGAATGAAAATAAGTCACTTTATGTTTGCTTGTTCCTGTAGGAAGACATCAAATCATTAACAGCTCATGTAATTGAGAATTACTGGAAGGCACTGGAAGATGTAGATTATGTGCAGACATTCAAAGGTCTGAAACTAAGATTTGAGCAACAAAGGGAAAGACAAGATAATCCAAAACTTGACAGGTAAGATGCAGCAAATGCTCTAATTTGTGTGTTAGTGGACCTCCAGTAACCATGCTGATTTGTACTCTTGTAATGAGGCTGAAATCCTATCAGATGTCTGAAATTCCCTTGCTTCAGTTACAGATTCCTGCTGTTTGAGTTGAAAGATCATTCACTTGGGAGTTAACATTCTGTGGATTTTTCCTTCAAAAATTCATGTCAGATTTCTTTTTATTTTAGTTAGTTGTGGGAGTAGATATTCAGATAAGCTGTATCAAAATAACTGGGAAATGGAAGATACAAAGAAATTTTCAAGGAATAATTTGTATCTTTTTGGATCATTGATGAAGTAAAAAGAAATCTGATCTAATACTTTAAGTACTCCTTTTTGCCAGAGCAAAATCCTTTCCTTAGCACATAGTTACCCAAGCTAAAAATGTTAGGGTGTATAGGAAGTATAGGACTTGGTACTCCATTTATTTTTGGCAAATGATACTACTTCTGTGTGTAGTTTCATTAAAAAAAAAAAAAAAAAAAAGACTGTTTGTGAGAATAGATGAGTTACTCCTAAGAGTTATTCCTATTTTATCAAAACCTGTTCTTATTCTGTTGTCTTTAATTTGGAAGCTCAACCAGCCCAGTTTTTACCTTCTTGCTACTTTTTATGTAGTGGCTGCACAGGGCCTGTCACACTCCATTTAATTTCTTAAGTGAAAACCTAGAAATAATAAAATGCAAAAATAAGAATCTGCTCTACACATTTTAGCAAAGAATAGTTCAGTAAGGAAGGAGGCAAAAAATGTTGTTGACAGAGGCCACAGAAGTGTTGTGTGGAGTGCCACTTCAGTTACAGTTTTGCACTATTAGCAGAACTTGAATTCCAATGCCATGTAAAATGGTGCAGTATAGATCCAGGTGAGAGTGTTGGCAAGCAAATTATTCAGAATAAATTATTTTTTTAAAGTACATTTAGCATTCCTATTAAATAACTTGTAATTTCCTTTTTTTTTTCCCTTCTGGCTTTTTCCTCCAGTCAGTAATGCAAGACCTTCTCTAAAGAAAATGCCTAGATTGTATTATTAACATTTTGACTCCAGTAATGGACACTTTATGAAAAACATAGCATTTCAGACAGTAAATTTAGAAGAATTGCTACAGAAAATCTGTCAAGAGTTTCACCCATTTGTTGTAAATTGATTGTTAAACTCCACATTTATCAATGAGAATGTTCTCAGCCTCTTTTCCCCTAGTTCTTCAGGGTGTACATCACTGACCCTCTCCTTCAAGGTCATAATAAAGCTTCTGTGAGGGGAAAAGGAGCTGAGGACGGTGGAGCTGAGCTAGCCCAACAGAAATAATAGATCAGTTTGGCAGGGAGAAGCAGCACTTTGTATCCAGGGCTCTTAGACCCCCAAATACTGACAAGTTTATAAAGTATTTTCAAAAAATAAGTCTGTAATTCTAAACTCTGGTTTACAACTTACTTACCAGTGCAAACTGTTAAATGAAACCAGAATTGAATCACTTCAGTAGAGAAGATTCACTTCTAGTAGTGATGCTTGAGCTCCAGAACTTTGGACAGGTGGAGTGATCTGAATGTCCTCTTTAGAAGGGTCGCACTTTTAATTATAAAGAAGACCTTGTAATTATACTTATATTGAAAATACACCCCCATTACAGAAAGGTCTGCTGGTATTTTTATTCTCTACAGCATCTGTAAGCTGTCACTGTAAACCGAGTGTAAGTTTTATTATTAATATGAGTTGGGATTTGAATCAAGAGTTTTCAAACTTGCTGTTCTGCAGCATGCGCTCCATCCTGAGAAACCACAGGTACAGAAGAGATGCAAGAACCCTGGAGGATGAGGAGGAGATGTGGTTTAATACTGATGAAGATGATCTGGAAGATGGAGAGGCAGTGGTGCCCCCTTCTGACAAAACTAAAAACGATGAAGATATTATGGACCCTATCAGTAAATTCATGGAAAGGAAAAAATGTAAGTGGTAAGAATGTGCCATGTGGCTTGTGCAGGAGCCATGGATTGTGTTCTCTGGACCTGCTGCAGTGAAGGATTTGCAGATATTTATTGCTAAATCCTTAAATTGTGATGCCAACTTGATGTCACCACCACTTATAAACAAGTTTTGTTGTCTTTTAAAGCAGAATGATACCAAATATTGTTGATTTCTTAAAGCTTTGGTGTCACTGTCTTAGCTGATAGTCAAGTTTTCCTGTATTTATTCAATGTATAATTCAAAATGTGAATGTTCAGGTGATGCCATGGGTAGAATAAGTTCTAATAAATTCATTCCTAGCCAGTGACAACAGCTGGTAAGTGGTAGAATAGTATGGAAAAAAGGTCTAGGATGATTCACTTCAAGTTGTCCATAAAGTATTAAGCCTTTTCCCCCCCCAGTAATTTGTAATTAAATGTTTCACTCAATAGTATGGCACTATTTTTGATTTTCTGTGTTTATTTTTTTTTCTGTCTCCAGTAAAAGAGAGTGAAGAAAAGGAAGTTCTTCTGAAAACAAACCTATCAGGTCGTCAGAGCCCAAGTTTCAAGCTTTCCTTTTCCAGTGGTACAAAATCTAACCTTACCAGCCAGTCATCTGCAAGTAACCTGCCTGGATCCCCGGGGTCTCCTGGATCCCCAGGGTCCCCTGGTTCCCCAGGTTCAGTTTCTAAAAGCACATCTCAGATGGCAGCTATTACAACTAAGGTAATTCTGAATGGATAGAGGTTGACTTCCTTGTACCAGCTGAGGAGTTTGCTTTAGCATCTCTCTCAAGTTTGTGTGACTTCAGCAGTGACAGTCTGTCTGGTACTGTTATTTTATGTGTATATACTTAGTGTTATGTGATATTTTTATCATTGTTCAGAATGTTAAAATTAGCACATGTGAAAGATATAAATGTATTATGGAGGAGAGGTTGCTGTCAGCCAAAACAAACACTTTTATAGCCTAGTGTGACTTCTGAAGTAGAGTTTAGGATTGGAGCATATTGAAGTAGAAGAAAGCAATTCAAATATCAGGTTAACTTGCAGTGAAATATCCAAACCCAGCATTTAAAAATGCATGTTAGGATGCTGCTGGATTTCATCAGATTGATGGCTAAAACAAGTTTATTTAAAGCACGTCAGGGAAATGAACTGGTGTTTTCTCAGCACCAAGGGGCAGATAAGGTGGTGTTGGCACAGTGTGGCTCAGATAATGAGAATTTACTTTCATAACAAGTGTTTCCATTTCTGAAAGATAAGTATGTGTCTCAGGTTTTGGGTAGCCTTGGAATAACTGAGTCATCTTTATTTTTTAATGGCACCAGCCTGCTTGTTCAACTGGCTTCTAGTGAAGGCACAGGGGTTAGATTTTGTTGTTGTTGATACCTTCTGTTAAACACCCAAATGAGAAGGGTTTAGCTGATGGAAGAATAAAGGGACATTTCCTCTAAATCCATCTGTGGAAGAAGGGGAATCAAATTCATTTTGATTTATGGAAAAAATACAATAGTCAGTTAACACTTCTAGAAAGGAGTAGAACTGGCTTGGCATTTACTTCAGTCTATTCTGTATTTCTGCTGGAGTCTGTTTTCTCCCAGGGAGCATAATTCCTTTAATCTGAAATGGAGTCTTCACAGGTGGAGCACCTTGCCTGTGGTGTTGCTCAATTTCCAAGTCATGCTGGCCCAAGAAGAATATTCAGGTTACACTGAATATGCAGTACACTGAAAAACTATCCATGGATTCAGGAATAAGCTACTTGGTTTCAGTTAAATGTGCAAACTAAAAACAGTTTTACCATTGGGGTCTCCATTAATTACCTGATCCTGTTATTTTCTGTGTAGATACTTAGAGTTATGTGACTACAGCATGTGTCTCACTGCTTATCAGTCTGTATTTTGATAGACAGCTGGCTGCAGTGTTCTGCTTTGGGTGTCACTCATCAGACACCTGAGTAAATGATAAATGATCTTTGAGTAAAGTACCAGTAACTCCCATTGCAGTCAGATGCTAGGAAAAAGTCAGAAATCACCCATACTGTGGCTAAAGCTTTGAGAAGTTCATGGTACTTCATGGGTCCAGAGCTGCCTAATCTGAAAATGTGTGGATATTTGTAGTACAAGGGAATTATTGTTTATTATCATAATAATTATTATTATTATTATTTGCAATATTCCTAGATATGCTTTCATTTCCAGCTGCCAAGTCGTTGACATTTTGTAACCTGTACACCTCATTCAGTTATACCAAAAAAACTGCTTTAAGTTACTGCACATTTAAACTACCTTTTGTGAAGAGAGACTGTGTTCTGAAAGTATTGTAATTCAGAAATTCAAATTGATTTCTGTGCTCTCTTCAGATTGCTCGTTGCTGCAGTGAGCCATGCTCAGTAAATTTGTCTTCACGGACAGATCTGCAGTGACACTTAAAAGCAAAGCAGATTTTTTTATTTCCTTAAATTTCCAATGGAAATCTTTGTATCCAGTTGGATAGGTAAAACCCTGTTGTGGGTTTATACATTTGTAAATTACATTATACAGTGTAGTTTTCATACTGAAGGATTTCTGCTTGTTCTGCTTCATCTTCTTAAAAACTGTGGCACTATCCTGTGCAAACATCATTTGCCAATAGAAACATGAAGTGCCAACACTTGTTAATTGCAGTAATTGTCTGTCTTTGTAGGGAGGCCTTGTTGGGCTTGTAGATTATCCTGATGATGATGAAGAGGATGACGAAGATGAAGATAAAGAAGAAACTTTACCCTTGTCAAAGAAAGCAAAGCTTGAGTCATCATAAAGGCAGCTACTGCAGAACATTGCAGGCTGGGGGAAGGAGATCTCGGCCCCAAACAAAGCAAAGCCCCAGCCCAGCAGCAATCTCTTGTGAATGACTGAGACAGCTCCACCCATCCAAACGGATTTCTGCCAACCAAGTGCCAATTCCAAGGAGCAGAAGGAGAAATTTCATCTAGGGGAAAGACTGCAATGCCTTTGAGCTCTCCAGCTTGGACCACACGTTGCCCTTTTCTCAGGGAAGGAAATGGAAAAACAAAACAGACTAACAAACAAGCCAACAGGGCAGGAGTTTTGTTAGTGGAACTCTGGATTGGCTGGTCACTTGCTACAATCAGAACATGCTTTCTTGGACCATGTTTGTGACTTCTGAAGAAAAGGCAGGTTTTGCCATAATTCTTCACTAGTTAAGGATGCCAGCAGTTTCTTTATATGAAAAGAGACCTGCCTTTGAAATCACACATTCTGAACATTTTAGTCAAGCCACAACAGGTTTTAAAAACCTCTATGGGGGAGGGTCAAATATAAAGTTTCCTTTTTTTCTTTTATTTTTTTTTTTCTAATCTGTTCCCTTTGCCCTTTAAACTGCAGAATTATTTCTTTTTTTGGAGGTGGGGGATTTGTTTTGTCCCTTCTTGATTAAAGATTGAGTGGAATTCTAGATGTGGTCACTTCTGTGTCATGATTTCCCCTCCCCCCCTGAGTGTATACTTAGTTGTTGAGTATATATTTGGGACCATTAAAATTTTTTGATGTAATATAATTTTACTGTTGTGCTTGGTACCTGTTTCACCCTGTGTAATTTGTTCTGCACCACAGTTAATATGTGTAGGATTTTATGGAAGATGATATAGTTTTTATTGGGGGGGGGGGGGATAATCTTCCCACAATGTGCATAAAAGCAATACTATTTTGTGACTCAATATTTTATATTGAATTTTACATCAACAACTTTCCAGAAAAAAAGATCAGGGAAATAGGATGGAATTAAAAAAAAAAAAAAACAAAAAAAAAACTATAAATATGAAATAAGTATTCCAAAGAGACTTTGAAATTTCACAACTTAATAACAATAGGCAGACTCATCAGAATGAAGATTGATTATTTAGGAATGCCAATACATGGACTCATTTGACTTATTAAAAAAAAAAAATTTAAAAGAAATAAAGCTGAAGGAAAATGACATTAGTGGTATTTTTTTAACCTGATTTTCTGGAATAAATAGCCACTGAATACCAGTTTCAGTGACTCAAAGATGGTTGTAGAATAAACTTTTGACAAAGATACCATCTTTTGAAATTTCTTCTAAGACTCTCAATTGAAAAGCAGCAATTAGACTCCAGGTCTAGCTCAGTGACTCCATCCTTTCCCCTTTTTCCAAAAGTCTAAACAATACCAGTTCCCAGTTGGAAGCAGGATGTTGCATCCCCTCTCCTTCCTGCTTTTCCCAGAGCAGCTGCTGAGGATGGGAGGTCATTCAAACAAGACAACCTTTCTTAGCTGTGTTTTCAAGAGCTGGTTTCCTTTTGGACATTCCAAGCAACAATTTGCTGTTGGAACAGTTGTGATGTTACACAGGAATGGATCCCACACAACTAGAAATCAGAGGAATGAAAATCTGAGGCTGGATCACCCCCCAGAGCAGATCAGCAGCTGTTTCTGAGTGTTGTCCACTGCATGGCACTTTGTATGATCACTACAAAAGGCAAATCTTTTTTGCCTGGACTTTATTAATCCATATTAGTAATTTCAGATGTAACTCTGCATTATGGGAAAATAATCAGCCTTTCCTCAAAGTTCATTTGAAATCACTTTCCAAGGTTGAATTTCTGCAATGGATTTGAACTGGAGCAGGGCAGTTCTCAGGAACAAATTTTAACACCAAGGCAAGAGTTGAGGAGCTGGGCACTGCAAGTTAGATGCAATTTTCTGCTCCTGGGAGAGTCCCCATCCTGTGACCTGCCTGAAACCTGATGTTTTTTGCAACTTTGGTGTGAGACAAGAACATCATTACAAGGAATTCTGTTGTTTTGCAGGCTTTATTATTTAACCTAAATTTGCATCTTTCCCAATCTGACAGATGTTGATCATAAAGCTCTCAAAATTTATTCATCTTCATGTGCTCTGGGCTACATGTCAGGAGGTCATTCTGAGTTGAACATTTTTTGTTAATGATTGTTGTGTTCTTTCAGCTTTTGAGTTATCAGCTTGATCTTGTGATGTTTGATGCTGCACTCTTCTAACCCTTCAGATAATTCCATAATAGTTGCATCTAAAATCTTGGATTTTAGGCTTTCACTACTGAGGCATTACATTTAATATAAGAAACACTAGTTTTGGCCAGAATAATAATGGAAGTAGGAATATTTTTGAATTTTTAATGTTTTTATGAAGCTCTAAAGGAAGTAAAATACTAAGGTGCACATCTTTTAATGTTGTCAGACTTGGAGAGGGTTAGTTGTCTTCCCAGTTCTCTAATGCTTGTGGCCTGAGAGGATGTGTAGGGTTAGATGAAACATTCATGGAAGTTGGAAGCAGGTGAGTTAGGGGCAGGGGGTGGGTATGCCCTTGCCCATTGACTTTCACTTTTGTATTCATTAA
>JAOEGS010000773.1:36660-49034 GCA_025447755.1 Corythornis vintsioides | reverse complement strand
CCCTGCCCAGCTCTCCAGCCTGTCCAGGTCTCTCTGGATGGCAGCACAGCCTGCTGCTGTGTTAGCCACTCCTCCCACTTTGGTGTCATCAGCAAACTTGCTGAGGGTGCTCTCTACCCCTCTCCTTAATCCCAGCAGGTTAAAAAGTGGGATACAGTGCTGTAGAAATGTTTCCTGTAACATGTTTCTCATGTTTCTCAAACATCATTGCAAAACATTCTGTACCCAATGCTCATCAGTTAAATCTACTGTAGCTCTTCAGTGAATCTTCTCTTCAGTTCCTTGCATTCTCCTTTCTTTGCCCAGCCCCTTGTTTCTCCTAGAGCAGGCTCCCTTTCAGGCAAAAACTTGATCTCAAGATCCTTGTGCCCTTCCATTAAGTACCTGTTGATCATGACAGAAATTATGACTGATGGAATTCTACAAGCAATATGAACCTTCTGCTACCAGCAGTTCTGAAGTGAGAAAAAACACATTTCTCATTCAATTTTACCAGAGACTTTTTCCCATATCTTTTTTATTTGAAACAAAGCACCTGTAGCCTCTGGATACCCTCCAGTACCAGCACATGCTGTGTGCTTGGCTCTCACTTGCTTTCAATTATTTAAATAAATTTGCTTGGCTTTGTCAACAGAAAATATTTAGTCATACTCATTCTGGATTTCTCACCAAGCAAAACCATTGTATCAATGCAACAATTAAAAGACCATAGGTGACCACACTGTATTTCAACCACATCATAGCTGTGGTTGTAGGATTACAGCAGCTGTATAAAACTGTCTAGAAGCCTTTGCTTAAATTAACTTTTTCTCATTCAAAGAGTGATATGCCACATGATCATGCAATATATGAATTTACAATGGAAAGACTATAGCATCTTAGGCACAAATAGAACAAAGATGATGAAGACCTCACTTGCAGTTAAATAACAATGAAGTCTGTTGTGTCTAAAAAAAGATCAGGAAAAAGTAATATTTGGCAGTTAAACTTATTACACTGGTCATAACAAAACAGGTGTGAAAAGTCTCTAGTTTAGGTACTGCTCCAGATGATTTTCAGATTTGTCACTGCACATATAAATGGAACGCAAAGCAAAGCACATAGCTTTCAGGAAAAGAAAGGACAGCTGAGTTTTACCTTAAACTAAGTTTTGTGTTCTACTCAATATAACAGACACACATCTCTCCGGGTTTACATCATTCCTACCCATCCTGCCACACAGGAAAGAGTTTTAACACCATTTGTCACTGTCCTGGTTTGAGTGAGAACCAAAAAAAAAATCTGTTCAGTGATTTTACTTTTCAGCTCAGTTTTTCTAACTAACTGCACTTTCTGAAGTCAGCAGCATGCTTTGGAGACAGTGCCTGCTTATAGCAGTGATAACACTTTATGTTCAGAGTTACTATCAAGGATTGGAATGCAGATCTAGGCCACTGCTAGAACTTGTGTATCACACTGGGGGTGTAGAAAGACTGCACCTGCAGGGAGAAGCAGACAGGACAGGTGACCCCAGACTGACCAACAAGGATTCCAGCCCATATAGATGCCATGTACAGCATATAAAGCTCTGGGGTCCAAAGGGTCAGGGCTAGGCTGGCTAGGTCCAGCTAAGGATCGCAGCTTGGGGTGCTGTCCATTGGCATTCTTTCTCTCTTGAGGGGTTCTCTCCCTCAGAACACCAAGGAGGACTCTTGAGGCCTCCATACTGCCTTTGATCTCAATCGGTGTGTTCCTGAACCCAGTGCCAGAATCCAGCTCCTGTCTGCTGCAGGGCCCAACCTGGGACTTTCCCTGTGCCAACTCCACAGCATCAGTGACAGTGATGTAACTACCATCAGGGGGGTTGGGTTCAGTACTGATTCAGTGCTTATTTGTATACATTCCATTATTTTTATTTTTTTTTTCATTAAAATGGTTCTAGTTTCCTTTTCTAATCGTGAAGTTTCCCTTATTCCTTTTCTCTTTGGCGTTAGGGAGTGTGTTTATTGTGCCATATTACGCTCAGCAAGGGCAAATCATGAAGCTTTCCCAAATAACCAATAATGAAAACATTCATGATCTCAAGCACAAGCATTGTTTTTATTCATCATTCATTTTATTCTTTCTATCTTTTTTGATGTAATCACCTAAAGGTAATTTACCTGTCCTAAGTATTTTGTACCTACGTTAGCTAGCACACGTCTCATTTAGGAATATTTTCCCAGAGTCCATTGCATTGCTGGGGCCTCCTTTTTAAAGAGAAGCCTTAAGTGGGTGTGCCTGCAAGTTGTGGCAGCAGATGTAGTTTACATATGATTACCATCTGATTATACCACACCAGAGTCCCTCTGAATCTGAGGATCAGTGTCTCATATTTATGTCTTGCCAGCTATATAAAGCTGGATGCTATGCCCATAGCTTTAAAGTCACTTAAAATCATTGCTAGACATGGCTGCTTTGTAGAGAACACTACCACACGGCAGGCATCCTGTGCAGAGCTGAGGAGATCCATTAGCACTACAGAAGAAACAAAATCCATCAGACTACAGCATCTATTTTAATCTCTGTCGACATAGTTAAGCTTTCCACTAATGCTACGTAAACACTAAATGCCTTTAATTTATTTTCAAAATTCCTAAAATGTCAAACATCTGTTGAATAGTTAGGTGCCTAGAAAACAAGGATGTAAAATTACAATTTGTATCATATTGTCCATATATGTACTGTCTTACATCTTAAAAAGCATCATTAATTTTATTAAATTTTTGAAACTGCCAACTATGCTTCTGGAAATATAGAAAAAATATTTGATGGGGAAAAAAAAAAAGTCAAACAGATAAAAGAGAATCAAGAAAATCCCCAGATTCTGTTCATTTTCCTATACTTAAAGACTGGAAAGTTTCTTGCCTGGGTGGAATTCTAGTGTGAAAGGACCAGAGGAAAGGATAATTAATAATATTCAAGACACTTTTAAGTTACAGTAGCAGGCAAATGGAATCAAAGTGAAGCAAATCTGGAAACTCATTCAACAAAATACTCTAGTTCATCAGTTTGATGGCAATGACATAAAATAATAACAGAAATATTATGCTAGCTAAAAAAATTTGAAATACTGTAGAAATACATACTGCAATTGTGAAAACCTCAGGAAAAGAAAAATAAAAAGGAGAGATTGAGTCTGTAAAGGCAGCTTATTAAGCAAGCAAGTAAATGCTGACAAAAGAAAACGTAAAGAAAATTATTCTAAGAAATGAAACAAAAATGGATTGATGTAAATTTATATGTCACTTACAGATATATGACAGAGTATAGCTTTCAGTGGTATTCAGTTATTGTAAATAGACTTATGTGAAACAATTGTCCTGCAGTTTAGTATCGTAATTATCACTGCTACCCTTACAACATGTCTGATTTTCGTCTGTGTCTACCACGGGCATTTTTTTTTTTGTTTTCTTCTCCATGATTCTTTTAAAAATAGAGCAGAAACATAAAACTTTCCTCCAGTCAGTAGCTCACCAATTCTTACTCCATTCCAGGGAAACTTAAGTTTCAAAGTTGCAGAAAACCCAGATGTAGAATGCACATGTGCTTTGATAGATCTTAAAATCTTTGTTAGATCTTAGATCATTGTTCTTTGGAGCACAATTTTCTGTGTGGAAAACTACATTTTAACTAATCACTAGAATTACTTAAACCAAAAGAAGTTTAAGTTGCTTATTTGCTCTCTTTAAAAAAAGTTTAAAAATCAGTTTAAACTGATGCTCCTTGGGAGTCTCCACAGTTCCTGGGCATCTGCAGTAACTACTATGAGCCATTTTACTGGCATTACAATTTTTGCAGGAGCCTTGAGGCACTGTTAAGCAAACGCTGGTACAAAGGCTCCAAAAGGCACTTCTGTGCACATCCTCCTGCTCTTTGGTGAGTGCAGAAGGTGCCTCTGTACTGCTTTTTTTGGAAGACCATTTTGCACCAATTTTCCCATATGTTCCATAATATGGCAGGACTACAACTGCATGGTTCAGGCCCCCTAGCCCAGTAGGACTGCTGATTTTGCTCCTTCCTTCACAGTGTACTTGAGAGAAAACAGGCAAAATGTGTTGGACCAGACTCCTTTTCCATCTGGGAATGGGGAGACACAGGATCTGCACAAGACACCATGCTGGCCCAACCCACTGAAATCTCAGTTCCACACTCTTGTTTCACTCCTTCCAAGCCCTGATTGAAATGGTGTTTTTGCTACCCAAGAGCAGGTGGTGGCAGCAAAAGCAGTTCTCCTGTGCTGGCTTGTGCTGCCAGTTCTCAGCTCCAAGGAGAGACAGGCATCTGGCAGCTCTTGTGGCAGCTAGGAAAAGACTCGGACAAAAGGTGCCGATGCTTATGGGCTGAGCCTGATGCCTCCACCCTGGCTCTCTGCATTTCTCTGACTTGAGAACCAGAGCCCTGATGCATAGTACACTCAGCAAGTCTTAGGATGCCCAATCTGATATTTTACCTTCAGCCAGAGGATGTAAAAGCTCTGTTAATGTAAAATATTGTGATGAAAATAATGGGAATCATACTGTGAATGAGAAAACATGTCAGGGTGGAGGCTGTTGTGGGGATTTCTGTGTATTCTGTGCAGGGATTGCTGACAGTTTTAAGAAAGACTGTCTGAAAAGCCAAAGTGTGAGCATCTTGCAACCCACTTCCCAGTAATGAAACAGGGAAACTATTCCCAGGGTGAAGAGGTTTGGGGAAAACTTGGTCATAATGTTCTATTGTGAATTAATTAGTTATGCATTTACAAAGGGACATAATATACATGGAAATTTCATTTTACAATCAAGATTATGATTCAGAGTAGACAAAAACAAACAGTTGATTAGCACAGACATTCCCATCTTAATGTATACATCCATAACATTACTCTAACACTTTTGTGCTTTTGTTTTCTTTTAATATGGTCTCCTTAGAAGGCATATTATTCCTTAAACAAACTAACACAAGTTCTCAAGTTATCTCAGGATAGTTATTTCAAAAGACAATGCAATATTTAATAATAAACATTTATAATCAGGTTTTTAACAAAGTAATTCATCATATAAACAAATGAATCGGTCAGACACTAAATAAATATTTGTACTGGTAAATACTAGCATTTTGCTTCTAACATGTAGGACCTGATCCTGCAAGCCCTCTGTATACATGTTTATCCCCACTGAATGACTGGTTTCTTTTCTTGTTCTAATCTACTATTTTACTTTGAGCTGAGCAAATACTTTCTGGCCTCTAAGTTAAAGAATAAAAGTAAGCACTGGAATCCATCCCAGCAGACTATGATTTTCTTAGATGTCTTTGTAATTATTTTTATTTCTCATGTTTATGAAATCATCACAAACATTTATCAAAAGGCATTCAGTTTTTGAAATTTACAATCTGAGCTGCACCAGCTAATCCACATTGAGAAAATAAAAATGGCATGTTCCTTGTTCTTGGTTCTCTTACTGAACAATATGTGACCTCTGTGCTCAATATAAAGAGAGGTTTCCAAGAATTATTTCTTAAGTAATACTGAATTTTACTTTCTCCAGATAGCTGAGCTAACAATACTGTTTTAGCAAGGCAGAAGCCTCCAGGAGAACATCAAGCCAGAAGCTCTTCTTAGGAAGGGCAGGCAAGCGTGAATTACCTTCTATCTATTCTTACCTACCACAATTACTCCTTATCCAAGGCAAAGGGGATGACCTTTTGAAAAGCATACAGAAAGCTACAACCACTTCTTTGAGGTTATTCACTCCTCAGGGATGCCTTTTTCCTTGAGTGGTACATCCAGGACAGAGGACCGTGGCTGGGAGACAGTAACTGACATACACATCCTCCTTCAGCCTTAGGAAAATCGTCAGGTTATCTTCACACCAATAGATGTGCCAGTGAATTCCAATGTCTTAGCTGCTTTTTGAATGGAAACACAGAAGGATCAGATACAGCTGGAAAACTTACAAACTTAAATGGAGTAATTGCTTGCTTTTTTCTGCTCAGCTTCACTTGAAATACAGTTTGAAATCAAGGGTACTGAGGTTATTAGATGCACCCACTGTATTCATTTAAGTTTGGCTGACTTCTGATTATTTCTTGGATGCCTTTGAGTTATTACCACAGTATAACGTGAAACATTCCAAGGTATGGCAATAATGACAATGACTATAACAAATCACTGCCTGAACTGAAAAGAGGAACATACCTTGAAATGACTCTCTCCATCTCCATATATATATATATATAGGGATATACACACGTGCACAACACGCACACACACACACATATGTATCCCTATATAAACATTTATCTTAAATACAGAAATTGATGGTATTATTTCTCATGTTGGTATCATTTTAAATACTGTACTCTGTGAATCTACAATATGACAACTTCAGGCTGTCCAGAGAGATAAATCCTAACACAATTTAATAACCTCTACTAATATAAATATATTGGCAAGAAACTTTGACCAGCAAAAGTAAATTCTGAAACTTAAATAATTATTCTACAATTATTTTAATTTTAACAATTAATTGCTACTGAGTACCAATATTCATGGAAAAAAATGTAAAAAAAAATAATAAAAAAAAAAAATACATCTTTAACTTCTAACACTCTGTATCAAGTGCGGCTTTATGAAAGGAATGTAAAAGAAAATGTTTTAGAAACTCATTCTAAAAAGATAAATAGCAACATATACTATATACTTTTTAAAAAACAAAATACTGTATGCCTGCATTTTATCATAAATGTCCGTGTTAAGTCAGTTTCCTTTTGCCTGCAAATGAAGGACATTGGTTCACAAACCCTCTAAACTGTACATGAGCTGTTGTTGTGGGTTTTTTCTGTGTTTGTTTTTTTTATTTTGTTTTCTTTTTTAAATAAAGTTAATTTACACTTAGAATGAACAACAATGAGGGATTTGTTATTAGAGTAAGACATTTAAGGACCTTGGTAGCCAGTACCAGTTGTATTTGTAAGTTGCTCCTCAGCTTTTGGTTTCTTGTGGTTTGTTTTTGGTTTTTTTTTGGTTGTTTTTTTTTAAATAAAGGTACAATCATATTTATTTATGTTAAAAATTCTAAAGATGAAGAAAAGTAGCATTTATACATATAAGTCTTCATATAAATTATAAAACTCAAGTTTATCTTATAGAGTTCCATCCCCAGAATAAGCATAAAGCACTTTTGTGGTACCTTCACCAGTAAATATTTGTATCACTTTAAATCTGAGAAATGCAACAAAGATGATACTGCATCCCAAAGCTGTTCTGATGCAGTCTGTTGTGATGAATGTGCTCCATGGGACCATATGACTGCTGTGACTTGACTAAATTTCAAATAAAGGAAATATGAAGGAGTTCACCTCACCAGTTCAGTAGGTATAACAAACATCAGTGAATGGCAGACTCATCCCATTTGAGGTCTTTGGAAGACAACGAGAAGGGAGTTTAAAACTATGACAGAAAAATCAAATAATACTAACAATAATGAGGTAAACTCCCCTAAAAAGGTCAAATAGGCTGAGATGTCAGGAGAGAGTTCGATTGTACCTGACACCCAAATGTTTCTGTAGCCAGAGTTCAGCGAGCTGTGTGGTAGAGGCAAATGTGCTTGCTTTTGACCCTAAGCACATTTTATATTGTTTGGGATCTAAACTGGGGTCACACTGAACTGGATGGAATATATGGACCACTCCTACTTCTTGACTTCTGAAAGCCTTCAAGCCAGATGATATCACTTTAGTAAAGAGGTCTACATCCTCAAGTCCCCAGCCTTGAATTGAGGTATCAAATCCACCAGCAGTAAGTAGATCACTTTTGTAAATACAGGTAATTCCAAATCCATACTCCCTCCAAAACCCAGTTCTTTTTGTGAAAACAAAGCTACTGTCAGCTGGAGGGTTGCCTCCATAAATTAGTTTTGGATCATACTGGCTAAAGATGATAGGGTAGTAAACCTGTTCTCCCTGAATAGTGTTATCTCTGCATCGCTGGAGGAAGTCTGGAGTGAATACCAGATCAACGTCACAGAACAGCAGCAAAGTGTCATTGTCAAACTGAGATGAGGCCATTTCAAGACCTAAACCTCTAGAAAACTTTCCTGACATAGGAATGAGGGTCATATCTGACATAGGATACTTAATGCTGTATTCCTTGATTAGCTCTATGTGTTTGCTGGAGTCTTGGCCTGACTCGGAATTGAATAGAATTATTGCCAACTTTACATTCTGGCTGGGAATCAGACAAGTCTTCTCAAAGTTATCCATAAATCTCAAGAAAATGTCGTATCTTCCTGTGAGAGGGACAAGAATATGTATTTTTTTGTCACTGTGTCCCCCAGTGTCTTTGGTGCCTTGGAACGATGAGGGAAAAAGCTTTAAAGAATTTGAAAGAAGAGAGAAAGATTGAGTGTCAGTGTTGGCATCCTCCAGCAAGCTTCTTACATCAAGCTCCTCTGCTTCTTTGAAGAAAGGTTTGCTGAACAGTTGCTGAAGGTAAGCATGGCGTCTCACTGGAACTGTAACTTTCCTTCCCTTGTGCCTTTTGTACAGAAGCAGTAAATCCAGGATGTACTCCACTCCATGCAGAGGGTCTACCCTGCGGTAGCCGTACTGTATTTCCTTGAAATCAATGAGCCTTCCTCTAGACCTAGAGTTCTCATTTATCATTTCCATGACTTGCATCATGGTATCATCCAGTGCAGCCCGCAGAATGCTGCTCAGGCTCTGCCGGGGTGGCTGGTTCTCCACCATCGAGTAAAGAAATTTTCCTGTCAGGAACTCCCACTCAATTACTTCATTCCTTTCTCGTGGCTGGAAATGGTTGAAAGATGGCAGCACTCCCAGTTGCTGATCTTCCTTATTAACTTCACTGTTACTGAGCTTGCTCATCAGGGCACTTTCTCTATGGAGCTGGATGGTCCTGTAGCGCAGTTCGGAAATTTTGCAACTCAGAATGTAGTTGTGGAGCCTGTACTGGTAGGCGGGTCTCTTGTTGGGATGAAGTGTTATGGCTGTGTGAATCTTGCTGTTGTGAAGATCTTGAATGTAACCCTTGCGGTTGTGCTCATAGTTTTCATGGAACAACTGCTGCATCTGGAGAGAGAGCAAGAGAGAAATTTAAAAAAAAGAAAAAAACATTAAGTGGAAGTGCTTCTGCCCACAGTGGCACTGATGATCATTTACCAGATCTCATAGCTCATGGCTATGTTAGGCACAACACTTTAAAACTTTCAGTAGGAATTATTTATACTGTTTGGTCTCAGTTTCTGTACTGCTCAAAGCACACAAATATCCTTCAACTAAACAGTAGGGTAAACATCGGGTTTAACTTTACTTCATCTAGCTTCAAAACTAGAAGAAACAACCAGAGGTCTGTAGGTAATATTTCTGAGTTCCTAGGTGAATGCTGCTATGTATGAAACACTGAGTCTTCACATAAATCTAAACCCTTATTAGCACTGATCCTCACTGAAAGGTTAGCAACACTGATGATGATTCTTAAGATCACCTTGGATTTATGTCTGTGGAGCACAAAGCTGCTTTTGTCTTCTACAGACATATACAAATACATAGCTCTACTTAGTTAAAAAACTGAATGGACTTCATTTCAACAGAACCATTTTTTTCTCCATGCGGACAAAGAATTCAATGACTGGAATATAACCACTGGAATATGTGTGTTGGCAGGAATACATATCTAATACATTAAGTCAGTTAAGCTATACACCATGCTAGTAAAATTCACTGAATAATTTCCAATGTATTTCTGTGGCATGAAAAGATATTCTACTTTTGTCAAATTAGTAACTGTAGTCTTTGAAATACTGGAACAGATAAATTTTCTTTCCAAAATACAGGTCTAGGATTTGAAGTATCTGGCCTTTATACCTTTCTGTTCCAACAGCTAAACTAGGAGACATTTATAAAACCTTCTCTGATTCAGTTTCCTTCCCTGAAAGAAAACTGAGCTCATTATTAATGTGATTAATATTTATTCTTAACAGGGAGGAGTTATGCTCTTAATATGATATGGAGTAAAATATTAATATCATAAATACACTGAAGATCCACCATTCTTTGTAAGTAAACATCTTCTAACTCCGGAGAAAGAAAATTGTTTCCCATGAGTAACAGATAAAGATGAGTCTGTCCTTCTTCATCTGCAAACAGACTCGTCTGTAATTAATACATAAGGAAAATGTGTTAATTAGATAGCAAATGTTGTTCAAGGAGGTGTTACAAACTTGAGCTATAATCAGATTTTGAGATGGGTATTCAAGGCTGTCTTTTATACACTAAGGAAATCAAGAGAGGTCAGGTTTGATAACACAATGTCTGAATCAAAACATTCAGCTCATTTTACCATAGTTCTCTCTAAAACAGGTTTTGCTTCTACAGGTTATATTAAGCATAGGACACTAAATGTAAAGAACTCCTAACAAAGCTAAGAATCTTGATAATAATTTTAAATCTCTTATCAAGAATGAGAAATACACACTGTCATATTTAGAAAAACAGATTTTTAATAGAAAATTTCTGCAGTCTTCCATCCTATTCAGATCCTATTAATTGGGTCAGCATTTTTGAGGATATAGTCACATATCAAAGGTCATCAGAGCACATTTGTTGTATCTTGGGAGGCGGGTATTTTGCTTTTCATTTAAGAGGAGATGAACAGGGGAATAAATGCTTGGGTGACTTCTTTATTATCACAGAGAACAGAAGCCAACATCATCAGTACTGAGTCAGCATTTAACCATTCTTCAACCACAATGTAGAATTTTTTTTGAGCATAACTGAATATGTTAGCTGTGTTAGCATAATATTTGAGCATAACTGAAACAATCAACTACCTTTACACATTTAACTTATGGTACCTGAATTTTTGCAGTGTTTTATTTACAGCAGTATAATGTATTTTATCGAAAAAAATTTTATCAGATGACAGCATTTAGTTTGTCCTCCTGTTGTGCAAATTCTTCTGTAACCCTTGACTTATTACAAGCTTAGCTTCACAGCAGATTCATTAGCAGCACTCATTTAACAGGAATATTCTATTAACATAAATACAGCATTTTCATTACATTTCAATTACAGATGCCTTGGTTTATTAGATATGCTCCACTGAAATCAGAGTGAGAGGATGCACTCCATTATACTAACGATTCTGCTTTAGATCATCAACAACAGATGAACAGCAAAAAGGAAAAAGTATTTGAATCAACTTAGTAATACAGTATTATCACATATACAAAACTGTACTATTCAATTTTAAGTTATGTTACTGAACACTCTTAATAGTTCTCAATACAGAAAAAAGAGTTCAGAACAAATATGACTGAAATAATAAATTCTTACTGTAGATAGCAGGTTTTATTCTTGATGCCACAAATAAAAAAAATATTTTCAATATTGCAGGACAAAAAAATGTCTTTATACAACTCAAATTATTAACCTATAGATAAAAGCAATTCATTGTGATCCCAGCTTTGCCTTGATTTATAAATTTATAAGCAAGGTGGTCAAACCTAGGAGGTAAAAGGAAAGTATTTTCTTTCCTTTTGAGTAAAGTCTCCTAGAGAATGGATCTATGGAAGGACCTGAAAAGGTCAGTGCAGTCCTAAGTGGTCCGGAAAAGGAGGTGATCTGGGAGGTGGTGAGATTTACTGAATATAAATTGAAAATTATTCAGCATGGTAAATGTAAACCTGCCTGCAGAAGTTCTCATGATTTTTAAAGGCTAGGTAATAAATAATAGATTAAATTCTGTGTAGATAAATGCAAAGCACATGTGAAGAAGGCAGGTCTAATTATACCTGAAGAATGTCAGGCTGTGTGCAAGCTGTTAGTGCTCTGGAAAGAGTAACCTAGTTAAACAGTAGGCAATTATGTGCAAATGTCATGTTGGTGTTCAATAGTGATGAAAGGAAAAGCAAAGAGCAGGAGGACAAGGATAGAGTGAATCAGAAGCATCATTATATGGTTGTGTCCACAGCAGACATGAATCTTGAAGGCTGTGGGCAGGCAGTCAATACTGTGATGTCTCATCTGAAACTGGTAACACATGAGGGGAAAGGTACTAACCAGGGCCACTGGGATGATCCTACATATGGATTGTTACGTGACTAGATGACTCGAGTGAAAGGTGTAATCCAAAGAGGGCCAACCCTGAGACCCATAAAGTCAGCAGTACCATAAGGGAAATGAATAGGAACAGTCACTTTCTCTTCTCACAGAAAAAAGTATGACACAAACGATGCTCTCAGGATCCAAAACCAAACAACTAAAATTCACAGCTTCACAGATGTTAGGGGTTGGAAGGGACCTAGAAGATCATCTAGTCCAACCCCCCTGCCAGAGCAGGATCACCTAGA
>JAOEGS010000773.1:15761-26608 GCA_025447755.1 Corythornis vintsioides | reverse complement strand
AGATCCAGGCGGCTCTTAAGTGTCTCCAGAGATGGAGACTCCACAACCCCCCTGGGCAGCCTGTTCCAGAGCTCTGGAATTCCACATTTATTCCACAGAACAGATCTGCGGAATAAGAAATATAACTGAATGCTGCACTTGCCTTCACTGTTGCTTGTCTGATTATTTCTAGATATATTTTTTCCTTGGTATAGGCACATCTGAAAAGAAGTAAATATATTCCTAACTTATAGTAGCAAATCAGATTAGAAATAAAAAATTAAAAATGAGAAGTAAAAAAATCACTGAGGTCCTCAGGAAATAATGAGATTGGGTGTAAAAAAAATCTCACAACTTTATCTGTATTTCAACACAATCCATAATTATACATCTAAAATGTTATTTCTCTTGAGATCACAAAATAAGCACACAGCTTCTTCTCTACTGTTCACCAACCACATTTTTTTTTCTATCTTAAGAAATCATTCTCCTGCAAATACTCTTCAGAGAACTGCTTGTTTTACCCTTTGAAGAAGCTTTTGAAGCCTTTAATTATTAGAATAAAAATAAAAAATGCTTGCATAACCAATTAAGTACAGATTTAGATTCCACTACTATCAAATAATGTTGAAATGATTTATGAACAGCATTTTTAAGTTCCATTAAGCAACACCATGCAATTTTCTGTTTAAATACTTCATCAATCAAACAAATAATTGTCTGAGTATATTACACATTTTTTAATATATTAATGACTAAACATCTACAACTAAAAGTGTAGGAAAACATTTGGCATCAAGTGTCTCTGTTTATTCACAATTACCAATATTTCACAAATAATTAGCTTAAGTATTTCAATTTCCCTGACTCATGTGGGTGATTTTCCACACAAAATAAAGGACGAGCATTAAAAAGAGACTTACATAACAGAAAAACATAGTAACTTAGCATACAAGTGCTAATTGGGTATATCTTTAAAGAATAAGAATTCAATCTGCAGCATGTTTTAAACTACATTCAGCCAGGCAGTATCAGACAGAAAGTCATTACAACCCTTAATGCAGTGCCAGCCTAAAAACAAAGTCAAGAACGTGAGATAGAGGTAATACATGTTTATAACTAAGTAGTAAAAAAGGGACAATATAACATACTTTTAGCAAAGAAAATTTTAAGACAAAGAGCTGCCTGGAAGCCTTTTGGACATCTTAGCTGACTGCTTTCCTTGCTTCAAGCTCAGGCTATGATGCTTGGATTTCTGTTTTCTGGTAATAAATACAAAGTAGTGACAAAATCTGAGGAATCAAAAGTATCAAGGATGATGGAAGTCGGAAAACTAAAAAGAGAAACCAATCAGTGCTAGTATGTATGTAAGACTTAAAAGGAAGAACATACTGTTAGTATGAAACCAGTCAATTTCATAAAAATCAGCACTTGTAGCAGACCTTTGACTTTCTGTTTATAACTCTAAGGGTATTAAATGTATTTTCCTTGCTTTGATGCTTACATGTTTATTCAAACTGCCCTCAAAATCTGGCATCTTAAAAAAGCTGTTGGGTGGAGTAGGCATTCAGTTATGAACATGCTGGAGCAGAGACGTCCTGAAAGACAGCAGTCAGGAAAATAATAAAAGCAAACAATAAACCAAGAGAAAAGCTAAGCAAAAGAAAACCAAAACAACAAAAAAACCACCCTAAGTTCAACATTTTCCTTCTTATTTTAATCTGTCAGAAGCTACAACCCCTTCTACACACATTTGTGTGGACATGAGACCATGAGTGTCATCCCACTTCATGTGATCTCAGTGTATCCAGGCTTGACAGAAAAATGACAGAGGACACAAGGACTGAACTGTGTTTAAGCAATCAGCCATGAATTTATTTATTTATATAGATATATGAAAGTATTTTGGGAGACTCAGAGACCTGACAAAGGGCTGCACACAGCAGGAAACACTTCTGACTACTATGACTTTTCTTACATGATTGCAAATACGAGCATAAACTGTATCATTACAGCAGCCACTGAGCAATGCCTCACTGAGGGTGCCTTATCTTTCTATATGCATGAGGTAAGAAGGAGGGAATCTTTCTTCTTCCTCTTGTCCTTGGCATTGATACAGGGTTTGCCTGCTGGGTCCAGAGCTTTTTTATACTTTTAGGCTCTGCTCTGGGGATGCGAGGTGTGAATACAGGATTAGTGAGACAAGACATCTTTCTGCCAAGAGAAAGGAGATTTACAGAGCCCTTTCCTGCAGAGGTCAGCCTAGGTTCCTTTCTTTGGTCACTTAGCTAGTGCTGGGGCTCTGTATTCCCATTATGCAGAAGCCCTGCCTGCCTAAGTGCAGGCTCTATCCTTCCCAGCCACGAGGAGGTGACTTGAGTCTGGCACTGGGAACAGAGCCCTGGAGATAACTAAAACTCAACTTGCCTCCAGACAGATTTTTCTAATGTTGGCATTATTAACTTTACAGAGGAAACATACAGTTATGCAGCTACAATAAGACAGGAATAATTTAAAAATAATGGGAATCATACGTGCCTTTTTCACTCAGACAAAGAAACAGAAAATCAGCTGTTGTAAAAGGAAAAAAGTTGATGTGTGATAAAGCACCTAAGGAATCCAGGGCTTTCTAATATTACAAAAGCTCAGAACTTACTATGAAGGTAAAAGGATTAAACATACAGATAATTAGAACATTCAAGATGACATTATAAGGGAGAAGAGCATTGAGAACCCTTGCTGCTCTGGGGCAAACCTAATTTGATAGCTCAATAATGGACTATTGTAAGGTCTCAGCATGAGCTCACTTCGAAGAACCAGCCTACAGAATGAAACATTAATAACTCTTCCCAGAGAAATGCACTTTCTAAATTTGAGAATTTGTCCACTTTTGCATACTGAAACAGCATTTTCACCACATAAACATACTGTAACAGCATTTTCAATACCTGTGGACAATATAACAATATGGTAAGCTGAACAAAAAATGAGATCTTTCTTTAACTTGTGAAGCACATCTTGGGAACATTTAAACACAAATCTTCATTTTCAACTCTCACGTTATGAAAACAGAACTGTTAGCAGATCTCTTAGTACAGACCAAGGCTCCTATTCTATCTCTGCTGATTGAATAATCTCTTCTTATAATAAAGTTAAACATAAATTTTGTAGTAAACTCTACAAAATTTGGGAATGACTGAAACATGGAAATGGTTTTGCAGAAGTTACCACTGGAGAATTAAAGACTGAACTAGACCACCCAAAAAGTTGAAATTCTCCTAAAGAAACAACAGGGAAAATCACTACAGTAAGACTTTCTGTGGTAATTCTCCATGCCCTTAAGATGAAATCTGTTCATCATTCTGCATATTGATAGCCTGCGTGATAGGGCAGATTTAATGTCTTTTTGATTTAATTTTCCTGCACTCACACTACATTGAGTCATTGCTCAGCTGAGGAAGAGAATGGGATGATCTCATTCACTAGAATGAGATAATTAGGTAAAAACTAGGTAAAACCTAGTTTTACCTTTTTGCTTTGCCAGTAAAAGGCAAAAAAAAAGTTCAAATTAAGATTTTACTTCTTATGGTAATCAAGGAGATGAAGTATAGCTTCTTTCTAGTTGGTTTTATTAACATTCAAGTTTATGATAGACTATGAACCACCCTTGAGCTAAATATCCAATTAAAATAACATAAGAATGGCAGGATGTCTGTTACAGTGGTTTTCTTAGAAGAAATCCTAATTATATTGCCATTATACTTTTCCACAGGCATTGTTATTTTTTTTCTGACTGGATGGGATGAAGATACAGCATTAATTAACATGACTGTATTCTTACAACATCACTGACGATTAGTCTTACACTAAAAAAAAAGAAAAATCCAAGCCTACTGAGTTATATGTTTCATGGGTAGTGGAGATGTTGCACAGAAGAGTGACTCTTCATCCTCCCGGTATTATAAAATACCCTTAACAAGATACTTCATTCTTGGATTTCTGAATTGGGAAGTGTTGCTGATTAGTAAAAAAGAAGTCTTCCATCTGTAAAGTGGTATTTTAAAAACCCATTTTAAATTGCCTCATATATCTTTATTGCTGAAAACATTACTGTTTTTAATACACATTTGAAGATTTATTTTAAGAAAAAAAAGTGGTATCCACTCCTAATAGCAATTCGAGTCATAGTATTCAAAATAGTAGTAAATGACCTGCATGTTCATTGGCTCTTCAGTAATAATCTCTCATATTTTTTTTACAAATCACAAAATCATGTTTAGCTTGGTGAATAACTCATTAAGGAATTCACAATCCATATGCATTATGTCTTTATATCACATCATTATGTTTTATACTAAACCTGTAATTGCATAATCAAATGTACAGAAAACAGTTCTATAAATGCTTGCCAGAAGGATTCTGGAAAAAAGAAAAACAAAAGACAAAAGGGGAAGTGCAATGGAGTACAGCAAATGGCCAGGATTCATCTATTTGGAAAAATACTCAATGGAAGCAAATTCATGGTGAAAATAATTGAGGAAAAAAAATAAAGAATTTTGGATTTTACCAATATAATTGACCAAAATAATTCAGAAATGAGCTGTCCTTTGTTTTATTAAATTGTTGGTTGGCTTGATTTGTGTTTTGAATGGCAGACATAAGGTAGAAGGGAAAAGAGAGAGTAGAATCAAAACAAAGTACAATAGTTCATGTCAACTTTTTCCTGTTTCTCACTGTAATATAATTATAATATGTTATAACCTTGATGGAATGAGACCGACCTATAGCGAGCTGGGGATATTTCTGCATGATGACTTTACATTTCTTTTAAATAGGATGAATATTAAGAAATTACTTCTCTGTCAAGAGGACCAACAGTGCTATTTCATAATGATGGCAATACCATGTAGTAAGAGCAACTCCTTTATCATATAACTTCATTTTATGATCAGCTTGAAAAAACTTTACAGACTTGTTTGAAATCCACCTAATAGTACTACTACATTTGTTTTCTTGTATGTATATCTTCAGGGAGCTGTTATTTAATTTCTGGTACAGCTGTGCCTACCAATTCCTATAAAGAGCAAAACCAGACAGTGTTTGTTTCAAATAACAAACAACATGGGGTGTGGGAACACGTGCCTCGGACACAGCACAGTTATTGTGTCTGAGGCACAACAACACAGTTGTTGTGTCTGAGTCTGGGGTGCGTGAACTGTGGAAAATTACTGTCTGGTTTGGGCTAAAACAGGTAAACTTTGTGTGAAAAACAACTTAGCTAGGAGTCGTAAGGATGAGTCCTCAGGGGTATAATTATGTAAATGAAAGCGTTTTAGGCAAACCAATTCAAGATAAAGATGAGTACACGTGAACAGGAGTTAACAGCCAATCAACTTAATTGTAAAGGTGCGTGATCGAGTGCCTGGGTTTGTTTTGGAGTATAAATAAATTTGTTGCAGACTAATAAAGTTGGAATTTAGCTTGCATCAAGCTGTCCCGGTCCCTTCAATCACATCAATGGGGAAAACGACAAAGGACTTTAGAGAGAGCTGATAATAAGTTCATTCAAAAAGATAGCAACGAAATTATTTTTCCCTGTACCGTGACTAAAGATATGGACTGTGGTGATGCAATCAGCAAAACACAAATGGACACTCAGGTTGCACTGAGACAATAGGGTAGGTTGAAATGGTACTGTCCTTGTCTCAAAACCAGGTAGGCTTTGCCTTATTAGAAAAAATATAATGTGCAAATGACCTCACTCACATATGGAGTTCACAAATCTTATCAAAAAGGAAGAAAAAAAAAATGTATTGGACCTTCCTGCTATTAAGCTAAAATTCACTGACACTAGAAATTAGAGCCATAATTTGCTATTCTTCCTATTATTATTGCAAGTATGTTGAACCAATCAATTGTTTGCTGAAAGATTTCAGTAAGCAAGCAGAAAATTCATCTATCTTCACTTTGGTAATTAGTTTTGGTCCTTTCTTATTAGTATCAGTTAACATTTAAAACAACTATCAATATATTTTCATTACAGATATATGTACATATATACAGATATGTTTTTTCATAACAGTAGTTTCTTTCAAAAAGAAGTGAAAATATACTGATATGGCACTATTTGAAATTGCAATGACCTCTTAAGCAATAAGACATGTTGTATTTAATCTGTCTGTAAAAGGGTAATTAATGTTACTAACTCAGATATAAGCTTTTTTTAAAAAAATTATTTAGCCTAGCTATGCAACAGCTGCTATATTTTAAAGTATTTCAATCACTACCAGTCTGAATTAGAGTTACAAAGAACAGCTCAACACCACAGCAATGAAAAAAAAAAAAATCTAACCAAAAGGATCTTTCTGTATTTACATAATTAGGAAACATGCAACTTTCATCAACTCATTTCTATATGTGAATCAAATTTAAAAACCTCATTTTGCATTTTAAAATGTTAATGTTTCTCTCATTCAGCACAGTGAAGCAGTAGACATATGAACTGATGCTCACTCCTCTTTTCAAGATAGATGTCTACATAGTAATTCCTTACCGATCCCTAATTTTAAAATGTTCACGTTAGAAACCTTAATGCATAATGACATTAAATCTATTTTTATATAAAATAAATTCAGAATCTTAATCACTGAATTTGCATCACTTTCCTTCCTGAAAATCACTCCCATGCAAGACTTGGAAAGGAAAACAAAACCTGGATGCAGCACTTACAGCAAGGAACATCCACAAACAATTGTGCCCAATAACTGCTTTAACATCAGCAGTTTCTGGCATGGGAAATGTATTTTCAGTGCAGTCTGAACTATTCATTTCATACAGAATGAAAGGGGGTTGGAAGGGACCTCTAGAGATCATTTAGTCCAATGCCCCTTCCAAGGCAGGTTCACTGAGAGAAGACTGTACAGGAATGTGTATAGGTGACTTTTGAATTTAGAGAAGGGGACTCCACAACCTCTCTGGGCAGACTGTTCTAGTGCATCAAAGAAGACACCATCAAAGTAAAGAAGTTCCTCCTCATGTTTAGAAGGAACAAGCATGTTCAAGTTTGTGTCTGTTAACTCTTGTTCTGTCACTGGGCACCACTGAAAAAGGACTGGTCCTGTCCTCCTGACACCCATCCATTAAATATTTATGAGCATTGATAAGATCCTCTCTCAGTTTTCTTTTTTCCAGCCTAAAAAGACTTAAATCCCTCAGTCCTTCCTCTTAAGAGAGCTGTTCTAGTCTCCTAATTATCTTCGTAGCACTTTGCTGTACACTCTTCAAATGTTCCCCGTCCTTCTTGAACTGGGTAGCCCAGAACTGGACACAGCACTCCAGCTGTGGCCTCACCAGGGTAAAGGGGGAGGAGAACCTACCTCGACCTGCTGGCTACACTATTCTTAATTCACCCCAGGATGCCATTGGCCTTCTTGGACACAAGGGCCCATTGGTGGCTCATGGTCATCCTGATGTCCACCCAAGACTCTTCACTGTAATCATACAAATAGATTTTTAGAACATTTAACTTCAAATCTCAAGATGCTGATACTATTTTTCTAATGCAAACAGTGACTAAAGAATTATAGTAAGCATGTCAACACCCTCTTCACTGCAATATAAACTTACCTTCTAGAAATGGATTATAAATTCAGTAAACTCAAGTGAATGAAGTGGAAGAGACCAAAACCTGCATAAATACAGTATTTGGCAATACAAATTTCTTAAAACACAATACACTTTCCATATTCTGAAAGCAAAAAGTTCACCCACAGCACATCCCATTAAAATAAATGACTGCATCACCTTTCCAAATTTCTCAACACTTACTTGTTACAGTTTTTCCTCAGATGATCTAAGTGGTTCCATTTAATGAAATACCAAATAATTCTTTCCAAGTTGTATTTATTTGGAAAAGAATGCTGTATTGCAGACTTAAAGAGGGTTCGTTTGACCAAATTCTGTTTTTCACCTATATGTATGAGCAGCATTATATCCCCCAACACATCTTGTCTCTTAAGAAAACTCAAGAGCATTACTGCAAAGAAAGAATTAAGCCTGACCTTTCTCAGTTTCTGAGTGTAGAAGATTTCAATGCTTTTATTTTTTACTAACTTCTGGGTTTAATTTTCCTGTTCTTGCCAAGAAACAAATATTAAAAACAAGTATCTGCTAACCCATCTATACCATATAAATAACTGCTGTTGTCCAATTTTGGACTTTTCACAGGTTCAGGATCAAAAATATGGGACATGGTAGCCTAGGGCTGGAAGATTAGAAAGTTCAAAGCACAAAGGCTCAAGCCTGGTACAGATATATCCAGGTAGGGAAATTTTAACTTCTGGCTGCTACTATTAAATCATCTTGGTCTCCTAGATCCCTCAGCACAGGCTTCATCCTTTGAATTAATGAAGGCTAATTAGGAAACACCAAAAAAATAAAAATCCAATCTGCTTTTAGATAGCCCTGAGCAATAAGTGTAGAAATGAGAATTGCTATTGGCTACAAAAGATGCCTGCTTTGAAACATACAGGTTCTTCTGTCTGTGTCCTTGTTAGTACTTGTGATCACTTACTGGGTTTTTTTTCTACTTAAAACCTTGGTCCTGGTTTGTGCTCCTCTGCCAGTTGCACTCTCCACTCATAGAATCATAGAATGTATTGGGTTGGAAGGGACCTCTAAATGTCATCTAGTCCAACCCCCCTGCAATAAGCAGACACATCTCCAACTAGGTCAGGCTGCTCAGAGCCTCATCAAGCTTGGCCTAGAATGTCTCCAGGGATGGGGTCTCCACCACTTCTCTGGGCAACCTATTCCAGTGAATTGTCGCCCTGATAGTAAAGAACTTTTTCCTAATATCTAATCTAAGTCACCTTTTGTTAAAGCCATTACTCCTTGTCCTGTCTCTACAAACTGCTGTGAAAAGACCCTCCCCTACTTTCTTATAGGCCCGTTTCAGTTACTGGAAGGTGCTATAATGTCCCCCTGGAACCTCTTCTTCAGACTGAACAACCCCAACTCTCTCAGCATGTCTTCAGAGTAGAGCTGCTCCAGCCCTCTGAGAATTTTTGTGACTCTCCTCTGGACACTTTCCAACAGGTCCTCATCATTCTAGTGTTGAGGGCTTCAGAACTGGACACAGCACTCCAGGGCAGAGTAGAGGGGCAGAATCACCTCTCTCCATCTGCTGGCCACGCTTCTTTTGATGCAGCCCAGGATTCCACTGGCCTTCTTGGCTGCCATTGCGCATTGGTGGCTCATGTCCAGCTTTTCATTTACTAAGGCCCCCAAATCTTTTTCCAAAGGGCTGCTCTCTGGCATGTCCTCTCCCATCATATATTGATAATGATTGTTGTCCCTGACCTAGTGCACGACACTGCACTTGGCCTTGTTGAACCTCATTATGTTCACCTGAGTCCACCTCTCCAGGCTGTCCAGGTCCCTCTGAATGGCTGGAGAGTCCCTCTGGAATCACTCCCCCATTCCTTTCCTGTCTGCATTCCTGTGTGATTTTGTGTGTCTCCCCATGCCCCTGTGCCACACAAAGACATTTCTGTTTCAGGTCATTAAGTCACTGCATTGACATGCCTTGGTGGGATAATAAGTAACTAGTCTTTTGTCTGTCAGGAAACATCAGATGGCAAAACATCCTTCCAGTAGATGATATCTTCGGAAAGAACCGTTCTGTCTTTCCTACAAAACCAGTCAGTTTTGAGGCAAATGTTTCCAGTGATAGTAAGTACACTTCTCTACCTTGGTCACAAGCCCAATTAACTTCAGGCAACCACCCCCAAGATGAACGTGAAGCAGCTTCTCAGTGAGAGGGAATTACTGCTTTTGTTTATCAGAGATCAGCAATACAGTTTCCCTAGTCGTCTTCTTCAATGGACAGAAACATTTTCCACAAAAGTAAACAAATGTGCTCGTGGCTTAGAAAATTTCAGACTAAATGGTTCAATACTGGCCATGTTACAAGTGAAGAATATAAAGCCCTTTTCTAGGAAGATTTGTACAGCCTGTAAATAACATCAACACAAGTAGCCCCTGCTACACTAAATAACAGCATAAGCTCTGTAGAAAAGGGGCAACCTGGGGCTTCTTACACAGAATTATCCATGTCCTCACTAACACAAAAGACAAATAAACGTCTTTGATGAAAAGTCCAGGCATGCTGACATCATGCATTTTCATTTATCAAAAATTTTCTATCACTTCTATTACTATGTGTTTAACAAATGAGTTAATCTCCTCACAGTTTGTGGCTACATTTGCAACTAAGTACTAACTTAATTGTGGAAAGATTCAAAATATTTTGTTTAAAATATAAAGTTTTGCTTCAGATTTAGAAAATTGAAATTTGTCATTCTTTTTGCATAATTTTATACATATTTCTCTCTTTTTACATTATTTGTTGTTACCTTTTAAACACAGGCATAACAGTTGTTTGGGTTTTTTTCTGCCATTAAAATAAATAATATGCCCTGGCTTTGATTTATATCAATGTAATGTTCATTTCACATCAGAGATTTTTAAAGTTTATGTAGGAAAACATATAATTTATTTCCCTCTCTTAGAAAAGTTAGTTTATTTTGAAGAAAATTTGCTGTATGTTTGGATGAGACGAGCCAATACTTTTCATATCTGTGTCATAAAAAAAAATTATGTTTGATATTAGCAACAACTCCATCAGATTTCTGTTACAGAAAACCCTGTATTTTACCAATGGTCTTCAGTATTCTTTCTATCCACAAGGAACTATTTCATTTGGCCATGACATTTTAGATAATAACTAACTATAAAATTTATGTATCCTCAGTTTTTGAGAGGATACATTTTGGGTTCCAACTAGCCAAAGATGCATTCCCTACTTC
>JAOEGS010000773.1:0-13830 GCA_025447755.1 Corythornis vintsioides | reverse complement strand
CTCCTCAGAATCCCAGTTTTGTTCATAAGAAATACAAGCATAAGCCCCAGAACACAGATCATTTTGTCCATCAGGAATTCCATTTGTGCAGTTTAATTACTGATTTATTTCCCTTTTTAGTAAGATATCCATCTCCATATATTTAATTACTGTCTATAGTAAGGAATGCAAATAACTTCATTTTCTTCATGAATGTAATGAAGTTTCTTTTCAAGACAGCACATCTAGGACATGTCATCATAAATAACTAAACAAACATCACAAACCACTACACAAACTGCAGAAAAGTATGAACTGGAATTGCTGTTCCCTTTGCTATCCCCCATATTTGATCATATAATTGTATAAAAAAGTTTGTTGATGAGACAGAATAATATATAGACTAATTCAATGTCTTAATCTAATTGTGCATAAAACTTGCTCCAAAATGCATTACAAAAATCTCTGCAAATGCACAAACTCATCTCAGGGTCTCTGAAATAAAGTCTGTTGCTTTTCAATGTATACATTAAGATACAGTATCACTCCCAGTTCAAACTCGAGCAGACACATTCCGATTTTGATGTAATTCTTCACACAGAGAAACTAGCAGCTCTGCCCCTTAAGAATGTGGGTTTTGTTTTTTCACGGTTTTTTTAAGCCATTAAACAAAATGTGGGTACTGTTATGAATCTCAGGCTTTTAACACAAGCCCGTCTAAATGGCACAGGTGCTTAAATGGTCATAAGGAAACAGCAACAGTCAAGAAATTGTGTGATTGATTCAGTGCCCAATACACAGCTGGGAGGTTAAGTATGTGAATATACACAATTTAGGAAAATGGTGTAGTTAACTCCCTAGAAGTGATCACTTAGATCAGTAAAACTAACATGGCTGCTTTAATAGACTAAATCTATCATGGTACTTTTGCTAATCATTTTTTTTCTACACATGTGAGATGTTTACAACCAAATGGAATATAAAATATTATAAGTGATTATCACTACCATAAATAATTTCCTCTCCAAGAGCAACTGTGGAGAAATAGCTGTGTTTCAATGGTGACGTTCCAGTATAAGCAAAATTATGTACAAAGCAGTAACATTGCCACAGGCTGATATGTATCAAATTGTGAAAGTTTTTGAAGAATGCATGTAACTTTTCAACAGGCTGATCAAAGGAGATCAAATTGTATCCCCCCCAAAAAAAATTGACAGACCAATACACTGATACAACAACGATGATGGAAGAAAGCAAAAACTATATGCTACCATTCTTTGTAAACAGCAGCTGCTTTTAATTTATAACACAGCTGCCATGAAATACAAGAACTTGCTAACCACCCAATGACAGCTGAGATGTTTTATTAAAAAAAGAAACAACTGAGAAGATCCTTCCCCAAGAACTGACAGATTGCACACACTGAAGGGCATTAGTGGCCAAGAACACTGAGTTTATGTTAACTACATTAATATCCCTTTCAATGTAATCATCAGCAAGGAAAAACTAGAGTTTGTTATGCTTGATCCCAATTTTAGGTTAAGACCATGCTTTTACGACAGTTATCATACAACATTAGTAAGTCTTCCAAAAATAAATTATTTACCAGTCAAATTTACCTTATTTAGTCCTAATAAGTAAGAGTGAGGGCTTTATTGGGGGTCAATTACTCTCTTAATTAGTTCAATTACTCTCCTTACTTTAGTCCAACTGAAAACAGTCATCCTATGAAGCCAGTGTGATTGATTGCTATATGAGGACTCCTTTAACCCCAGCTTCCACAGCTCCCTTAAATTACTGTTCATTTGTCAGCATTGTGAGGGTTTTAGGATCCCTTTCTACACTGTGACCTGGTCTGCTTGACATTAGCTTAAATCACCACTTATTTCAAGGACTTTTTTTACAGAAAATGGGTAAAAGTCAAGACCATCTTCAGAAATTCAATAAAACAGGATTCATTGAAAACAGACAAGAAAAAAAAACAAAGCAGAGAAACTGTAACTTAAAAATTTATTTCAAAATAATAAACTGAAATAGTTTACCTGATTGCCCCATTCTCAGACCTCAAGATTTAAAAAACATCAAGATGTAAACATCACCTATGACTGCTGCTGCATAATTCCAAAGTAAAACTGTGACGTCTCACCACAGAGATGGGACAATGTACAGTCGTGAAGTGTCTGAGATCAAGTTCTGAAAAAACAAGTTTTAGGTAACTGAGGACAATTATTCCAGATTTATTGAGACTTTCAGTACCAAGTGACAATGAAACTCTGCTTCTATAATGACATCTTGGTATTCCAAATGTTCCACACAGAGAAACAGATATGAACTCTATAGCTCAAAGAGAGAAACACCTGAGATTTACTTTCAGGTAAGTATGATAATAAAATTTCCAAATAATGCAGATGAAGTTAAAATTATACTACCAAGACATGCATTAGCTTTATACCAGCAGCTAAATTTTTAAGCAAATATCCAGTAGCCTCTAACTCATCTAACATCTTCACAGATTATTACAGAGCACCACCCACTTCTTTTTTCCTGAATTCCTCAAGATAGAACATTAAATAATACCTTGGATATTCTGCATTTACTGTAACTTGATCAAAGATAAAACTTCCAAGACAAAATTAGAAACAAGGCTAAGCATGCAAGCATGCATAAAATGATGAAATTAAAGACTGAACAAAGAGAGAAGGAATAATTTGTCATCAGGTTTTGCTGGTAGTTTGGTTTGCCCATTTATTTCTTTGTTTGTTTTTTGTTTGGTTGGTTTCTTTTTCCCTAAGATTAGTATTTTGTGCCAGGAAATAAAATAATTCAAAGAATCTGAAAGTGCTCCAGTCAGAGCAGAAAATAAATACTATTAGATCTGATTAAGACATAGCTTTAATATCACATCTGGAAATAGTAGCTAGTTATGAATCTTGTCACAGGTCGTCACTTCCCTTGACCTCTACTTCCCCTTAGCATTGACTTGGAATAGCTACTGTAACTGAACTGCCTTTTAGATAGTCTTTTCATTTCCTTCATCTGTCAAAACACTTGAAAATGAAACTGCAATTTAAGACATCGAAGGAGGGGCATTGTTGCATACAGCAAGAAAAGTGTTTTGGTTTCATATAGAGTCTGGTAACATCAAGCCATTACACCAAAGCTGCTAATCTGCTGGAGCAGTATGCTGTAACATATAGTTATGTCCAGGGTCACACATACTTATAAATCTCTCCCTAATGTATTGAATACCTAAAGGAAATTCTCTAAACAAACACTACTGGAAGAGTAACTCACTAATTTCTATATTATAAAGTTGCATGGACAGAAAACTAAGCACTGCTGCACTTTAGAGGGCATAGGTTTACCACGAGCACAGGTAATTAATTTGCACACAAGAACACCCTTCCTCACACACACTAAAGTGGACACACACACACACATCACAAAATTGGCACAAAAATACAACCGATGAAAATAACCAAATACCAACCAAAACAAAGTCAGCAATTTAAGTCAGGCATCTTCAAATATCCTCAGACACTATGGTTAAAGTGATGCGTTGTGTTTCACCTAGTTCCCTTGTTATACATACAATCACTGTGTGTTACTGACAAAACATGGTGGATTATGAAGTTTTTTTCCAATACTTTTGTGAGAGCTGATGTCCAGTGGTATTTCTCTGATTAAAACATAACTTTACCCTCATAATCTTCCACTCATGCTTTTTCCAATCTTGTGTTGTGGGTTTTTTACATGCAAAACATTGCAAGAAAATACTTCTTTTTTTTTTTAAACTGAATTTTATTTTTAGCTAAAAGATGACTGAGAACAATAGTGCTACAACAATATAGCAATCACTATTATACAGGGGGGTTGGACTAGATGATCTTTTAGGTCCCTTCCAACCCCTAATATCTGTGAATCTGTGAATTATTGTAATACAGATGTAAACTGAAATACATCAACCTTGTTGACTGCATTCACAACACAGTTTTAATATCCTTCTCTGAAAGCACAAAAAAGGCAACACAAATTATTTTGCAAAACTGTTTTCCTTGTGTTCTTTACTCTTTTGCTTCGCACATACTATGCTCCACAGAAAATGCTTGTTTTCATGCTAAAGCAAAAAAATAAATGCATTTGGTGTTAAATTTATTTTTCAACTATATCCTGTGTTAATATAAAAGTAAAATGTAATGGTGACACAAGGCTGGTATTCATGTTCTATATTGAAAAGTTGATGTAACAAGTCTGTTAAAAATTAACATCTCATTACAGTATCTGCATTAAGTGTTAGAATTTGCTATGTTCACTAATGGACAAAGATTATTTAGGAAGAAACTGACAGTTTCTGTTTTGAATATCCTATGTGCTTTCATCATGAAACTGTAGTAGTACACTCACTGCTCTTTAGTTAGAGTTACCTCCACATATGTAGTGGAAGAGAAAAAAAGAAGCAATGTTCTTTGTTACCTCCCTGGATTACTCCAATAGGTCTTATGTCATCTGACTAAAAGAAAGGAATCTAAAGCTTTATGAATTGTCTTTTGAAACTCAAAGTCCATTTTTGAAGATAAAACCAATTCTAATTTCTTATAATTCAGAAAAAAAAAAAAAACAACTTAGTAATCAAGGAAAAAAACCAACCCTAAGGATTGCTCTTTGAACCCACTGCCAAATCAAAGTTCCATCCATGTTAGAGAGAGAGAGCTTGTTCAGTTTTTCTGCTTAGTTTGCTCTTCAACAGATATCATCAATATGTGGTATTAAAGGGAGCTATGATGGGCAAATATATTTTTCAGAATAATTCAAGATGTTTTTCCAATGTTCAAGCAGCAGAAATACTATTTACAACATCTGTTACCATCCTTTCCTCTAAATAGGTTAAACAGTATTTTGTAAATACTAACTCTCCTGATCTGTTAGTATATATTTTAATGGACACTCCTTCTTAGAGAAGGTAAGGAGGTGATTGCTGTCTGTCCATTAAGGTTGCTGGACTGAGATGACTCCTTTAAAATTGAAAATGCAGAATACATAAAACCATATCCACCATGAAGATAACTATTTTAGCTTCCATATTCTGTTACAAGTTGAGAAGTGCTTTTTCAACACAGAGCAGAATAAAGTGTTTGTGCACAGTTTATCAAAAATCCTTTAGATTTTATATAGAAATGTATTTCCATTACACACAGACACAATTTGTTTTCCTGTTTCAGTACTGTAAATAAGATACTTTACATTCAGTAATATTTCCAGCAGGAAAAGATATATAAAGAATCCAGATGGCCCCAAAATGCTGAGAGTCTTCTATCTTTTCAACCCACAGGACCCTAAAACAAAGGAAGTTCTGAAAAATAAGTGTAACACTAACTCCTACTCTACCATACCAAAAACATATACAGAAAAAGCACTTCAGCACTGTGCATCACACTGAGCTTAGAAGCAGGAAATTTTTCACTGGAAAGAGAACACTTCTGCTCCTCTCTGCTGACTTTCTAACAGAAGACATCTAGCTTTTTCTGCAGCTACTCTCTAGCACATCTGATTTGTGTGCCAAACTTTCTTAAGAATTATTAGCCTCAAGCTTCCATCAGGGAATATCTTGCAGCTGCAGAAAGCTCACCAAAGTATGAAGCCTTGCTGCTATGTTAACACATTTTATCATATTCATAAAGAAAAAGTCAGTCATGTCTTTCATTTGCTTTAGGCAGCAGACCTGATGGCAAAACCTTTCTGCGTCCACAGAAATATATTACTGCTAGATTGATCACTGTTGATTGCTTAATGTGTGCAGAGAGTGTTGGGCTGGGGGGGGGTGGGGGGTGGGGCGGGGTTTAGATATATAAACCCCAAACAACAAAACCAAACACACAGGAAAAAAGACTGTCTCCATCATTTTGAAAACTAGATATATTCATCCCAGAAATGGACTTACATAATAATTGTAAAACTAGTGATCTTTCTCTTCATTATACCTGAAACATTCGTTAAGCAGAGAGTGAGAGTAGATAAAAGATCTAGCAGTCCCATGATTCAGCCACTGCAGTTGGAGGAGCTCCTATTCAGTTCCTTATGACATGACAAAACTACTGGTGACATCTGAGACGTCAGTTTGTGATGTAAAAACTACAGGGCAGATGGAAGAAGGAACTAAACAGAGACTTTGGCACTTAAAAGTCCTCCACTGGAGTCCAAAGTTTCACTGAAAATGCTTTTAAAGCTTATGCTAATCGTTGCTTTTAAAGCTTATGCTAATTGTTGCATATAACCAAGACAATATTGGCAGGCACTTGTCTCAGCCTTGTTGTGCTTGCATAGAGCAGTGTTGTCACGATCCGATATTGGATATGTGGCAATTTTTAATGAAAGGTTTAAAGGTGATCCCCAGATGGTGAAATGAAGACACAAACGAGGTCAAACGCCACGTGCACGACGAAGTTTTATTACAATAGCAAAACAGAGTTTCTAGAGTAGACAGGAGAGTAGGGAGAAAATAGAAACAGAAAAGAAAGGAGAAAGCAGAGTACAACAAGCGATAGTATAGTCACCACTACGGTCCAGCGACGACGTCAGTGGGGAAGAGAGCTTCTTTCTTCCTTTCCCAGGAAAATGCTGTTTCTTCTTTTCCCGGGGAAAATACTTCAGCAAACTCCATCCATCATAAGGCAGATTTATACCGTTTTTCCACTACACCCCCCCTTCCTCCTCCTGTACGCGTGAGAAATTCCTTCTCCTCCTTCGAGATCAGGGGGATGGGTGTAGTTAGCACAGTGCTTAGTTTGGCTATTGGAGCGATCAGCCATTGTAAGTCGACAGACGGCCGCAGGGTCCATTTATCTGAAAAGGCACTTTCGGGCGCCGGCTTTAGACGCCTTCCCATCTCCAATCTCAGGCATACTCACCTCAGGGGATGAAGTCTGAAATATTTCTTTAGTCTTGCTCAAGTGTTCAGATATCTCCAGACAGACAACAGACACCTTGATTGTCTTAACGACTTAAATTGTTTGAGTCAAAACACTATATGACCTGCATGTCACAAGTGTCAACTGCAAAAAAAAAGGTATTCAATACATTGGATAAATAATATATGAACAAGAAGCACAGACTCCAAATATGGATAAACTTCAAGATGCACCATGATACTGTCCAGGTGTCCTAGGACTGGCCTCAAAGTTCTGCAATGCTTTCTCACAAATCCAAATTACATCCAGAAATACAAGATTTCTGGTTTTGTATCCTTTTCCTCTCCTCCCCATTGTGCAGGACTCTTTTTACTTTCTGGCCTCTTCTCTGATAGTGAGAAGAGATATTCACAGAAGTAAGATTAAAACGCAGCTCAGTTCAATGATGTTTTCCTCCCCCACCCCCACCCCCACCCCCACTTCCAAAGCTTTCTAAAAGAATCCCAATAGCAGTCTTGATGATTAAAAACAATCTGCAATTAAAAATAAAGGAGACTGTAAAAAATGTTCCTTAAAACGTTGCATTTCAAATGCTGTAGAAGTTTTGCTTCCTTCTATATTTTAAGAAGTGTTTAAAAGGTTTAGAGAGCAATTGTTTGACATACAAGTCTCTGTATCTAAAATTCCAAACCCTGTATGACTGCTTAGTATTTTTCTGTAGAGAATCATGCTGAGACAGCTGAAATTTTAAACTCATTGAGTTTACCAGAATTAACACAAAATAAATTATAATACTTGCAGTGTATTAATGAAAGATGTTCTGTCAGTTATCACCAGAAATTGACAAGACTGTTCTAATGTGGTAGAAAGTTCTACAAGACAATGGTTTGAACTGTAGTAAATACTGGGATGTAAATTCACAGTGTATTTGCAGCAGTTGGTATAAGCCAAACCCACACATTCTCTCTAGGTCAGTTTAGCTGACATTTAACAAAACAGTCTTTTTTTTGGAACAGTGGATTTGACATTTTCTTATGCACCCTCCTAGATAGTACTCTCTGTGCTTTAATAGGCAGCTCTAACAATCTTCCTGACCATCATGTAATCCTGATCGCTACCAGCAGTCTTGGGAATGGAGTGAGAACAAGACTCTGACACAGATTTTCAAATCAGATGATGAAGTTTGAGATGCAGCAACAGGACATCTCAAAAGAAAGATATGAGAACATAAACCACAATCAATTGTGAAAATGGACTCAGGACCCACTTCTCTGAAACTTGTTAAGATGGTATCTTAAGGAGCCTAATAGGAGAGTGAATCTTCAGCAGCTCCTCCCTGTTACCCCTCCAATAGGTTCACAAATCCTGAGGCCAGCATGCACCATTATGGTAATTTACCTTGACTTTTCTAATTACATATTCTACAGCACCTTATGCTGTAATTCTGGAACAGCCCTAAATCCTCATTAAGTCACATCTTTAAAAAAGACTGCCAATCTCCAAAGATCTGGACAAAAAAAAAAGTTAAATAGTTTCAACATCCAGTTGCTTTAATTACCAAGCACTGTGCTTTCTGAGTAAATTAAACTTTCTAGTTTCATTTAAACTTTTGTTTGCTTTTGTATCTTACAATGCCTTTGAGATTGAAAAATATTCACCAAACCAAAACATCCCATCTGTGCAAGATATGCAATATGAGAGGCGATTTGGAATGCCTAGCCAATGTTAGATGGATTTAATTTCTGCTATCAGAAAACACAGTAACATGTAAAAAAAAAAAAAAAAAAAATAGAAAGAAAAATCTCCTTGGTTTTGCTAGATACAATGACAGGTGTTTTGTCTCCTGATTATAGCTGGGCCTGACTTTTATTTCTTGCTAAACTTTGCACTTGTCTTTCAAATATGAAAAGCAAAAATGCTCTATTCATAGATTTTTTCAGTATAGAAATTCTAAACATAGAAGCAATATAATCTCTGTATATTACAAAAAGTGTATTTAAAATGTTACAATAACTTCCTTTCAAATAATTATTGGGTATTTCTCTCAAATATGCTAGTTTAAGAAACATGAACTGTATTCTATCTTTCCACAGAAAATGAGTTTTTCTTCTACGTTCTTAGCACCTTCAGATTCATAAAACATGAAAATCTCTGAATATTAATATAAAGCAGTATAAGCAAGAATATAAATATGCAGTAGACAGAGAAATAACAAGGTTATGGAAAACTTTATTAAAAAAAAAACCAAACAAACAAACTAGTATTTTATTATCATTAGTCCCTTTAGGAGTTTCTATTTTTTAAAGGCCAAAGAAACTCATAATAAAATTTTGAAATCACTCTAATAATGTGTCATAAGTTTCAGTATTGGTATTTAATGTCAATACCTTTTATTTCTCAACTATCACAAACTTAGAATTTATATTTAATTTCAGTAGTGCATACTGTGTAGTCCCTATTCAAATACAGCACCTTCAGCATCAATTTTTCAATTTTATATTATATTTCCACGATATAAGTCCAGAAGAAAGTTGTCAACTTTCCAGAATCTGTAAGCCTGATTATAGCTGGGTATTTTATCATTGAAACAGAAGAATAGTTTTATCCTTTCTTACCTTCATTTCATTAATAAAATGATAGGTTTTTATTATTCATAGAAGGACCTCTGGAGATCATTTGAGTCCAATCCCTCTGCCAGTGCAGGAACACCCAGGGCAGGCCACACAGAAACATATCCAAGTGGGTCTTGAAAGTCTCTAGAGAAGGAGACTCCACAACCTCTCTGGGCAGCCCGTGCCAGACTCTGCCATTCTCCTAGTGAAGTTTTTTTCTCATGTTGAGATGGAATTTGCTGTCTCACCTGCTGCTGTTACCTCTTGTCCTATCACAGGGAACCACTGAAAAGAGAATGGTCCCTTCTAGATTTGTGGCTGTTCAGTTTACCCAAGTGCTCTCTAACCCAATCCTCATTGATCAGTGGAGAGTTTTCCTCCTTCCAGGCTTCCTCTCTTACGTCAGGGTTTCCTGAGGGCTGATCTTAGCAGAGAAGACTGAAGCAAAGAAGGGATTCGGTAATTCTGCCTTCTCTGCATCCTCTGTCATCAGGGCTCCCAACTCATTCAGCAGTGGGCCCACATTTTCCCTTTACCATTGATGTATTTGAAGAAGCCCTTCTTGATCTCCTTTACTTCCTTGATCAGAGTTAAATCCAAGACGGCCTTGGACTTCCTTGTTGCATCCTTACATAACCTGAAAGAATTCCTCTAATTCTCACAAGAGACCAGTCCCTTTTTCCACACACTTTGAACTTCATTCTTCCATTTGAGTTTTTTCAGCAGCTCCATATCTAGTTTAAAGCCCTGTCAATAAGCCTTGTAATCTCTTGTGCCTCTCTTCCCCCTTTGAGAAAGGTGTTTCCCATTAGGTGTCAGCAAACCTGGTGCTGTATAGGTCATCCTGCTGTCAAAAAAGCCAAAATTGTTACAGTGACACCAGTTACGGAGCCATGTATTAATAGCCTGAATTTGCCTCCAATGTCTCTGCCTGACACTGGAAGGAGAGTGGAAAAAAGAATTTGTGCCCCAGAATCCCTCACCAGTCATCCCAAGGCTCTAAAGTATCTTTTGATTTTCTTATACTACTAGTCTCAGTGTGCTCACCACCTACATGGAAGACCAACAATGGATAATAATCTGAGGCTCACACTAAGCTAGGAAGTTTCCTAGTGACATCCTTAACCTGAGCTCCAGGGAGACAGCAGATTTCCCTGGGAGAAGGGTCTGGCATATTGGACCCTCTGTTCCTCTCAGAAGGGAGCTGCCCTCAACTATAACCCTTCTTAGTTTTCTTGTGGTTTTTGTCATGATACATGAAGTAGGCCTTTCTGATGGTGGACAAGTCTGGTTTCCCATCAACTGTATCCTCATTTGGCTGGTCTTTCTCCTACCTGTTCTTCAGTGGCACTCAAGGGGGTGAGTAGGCAATAAGGGAGTTTGTCCATTGCCTTTTCTTCTGATGGTTGTTTTGTCTGTTGCTGTTTTTTCTGACTTCTTAGTCTGGCACCACCCATTGTAAATTTTCTGAACATTTGGACCTCAGTTTGGTAAAAGGCTTTTCAATCAAAAAAAAGATACTGTGACATATGAAGCAATATTATGAATTCAAATGGTCATCCCAGTTAGAAATTCACTTATTCTGATTTTGAACAATGTGTTCTTAAAATGATAAACATTTGACACTTTAGGGTTTGTTCTTCTATGTTTTTTTTTTTGTTTGTTTTGATTTGGTTTTTTGGTTGTGTTTTAGGGTTTTTTTCACTGAAAACATTATTGCTACTCAGGGTCTATTTTTATCGCTTACTTGATGCCTCATATTCCTGTGAGTGCACTAGCTTTGAGCAGTTCCTGACTGTACCTAGAACAGAAAGGTTGACCTCTATGTGTACTGAATTTTTAATTTTTTTTTTTTTTACTGTCTTTTAGACTTGTTTTTCACTGCACCTTAACATTTAATGTTCTAAGCACTTTGTAGCTTAGATGTCAGCTGCCAACCATAAACACAGAGCAAAACGTTTAAAGAAGGCTTCAGTACAAAACTGAATTTTCTGCAGTGACAGAAGAACTCCCCACTGTGTTGCTGCTGCCCATTAGGGTGATCACAGCCAGACACAGGACTCCAAGGACAGATCCAAGAGAAACCTGTCAGCATGTAAGCCAAAAATGGCCATCCATTTTCATAGACTAATAGATTAATAGATCAGAACATCCATTAGAGTACACAGTCAAGCTTACAAGTCACATTTCTAGTTAAGCCTGGTATTAAATACTGTGTATTATTTTTGGCAAAGAAGTAGTTTTCCAAAAGGCACGCCCTGGTTTGAAGGTGTCAAAGAGAAGATTATCTGCTGTGTGCTTCAACTGTTGATCAAGGAATTAAGTACATTCCCTTTAACAATGTAAAATTTTCAGTTTGAGTTTGTCTGATTGCACCTTTCAGCCCTTTGTTTTGTTCATTTCATCACAAAAAACAACCCTTTAGTACCAGTATTTTTTCATTTCTGTGTGCAAGTATTCAAGTCATGTCTCTATGTCTTTCCTATAAACTAAACCACTGAACTCTTGTGTTCACCCCCCTGACATTTTCTCTAATCACAAACAGCTTTCTGGTTATCTTTTGAATTATTATAATTATTTTTTTTTTCAAAATGAAAAGACCCTCAGGTGACATTCACAGGTTTTCTTGGTAGAAGTAAACCACCTTCTTTCTGTTTACTTCTTAATAATTTTCAAGTATTTTGCTAATTCTGGTGGCCACACTGTGAGTTCAGGTCCAGTGTTTTCTGCTCTAACTCCTGACTCACGCATGAACCTGCTGTCAGGGACAATAAACCTCCCATTACATTGTAAAGGAACAGTTTATTTTCTATGTTCCTAAAGCACTCACTCTTCACATGCTTTGGTTAAATGCATACTGGGTTCTATGATCATGGCTGGTTTTGTAAGACTCCAGACTCGAAGGCAATAGATCGTAAAGGCTTGTCTTGAAATGGGAAAAGGGTTCTAGGATAAGAAGCAACAGGGCTCATTCATAGGGCTTTAAACTAGATTTGAAGGGGAATGGGGTAGTGGCTGGTTTTGCACCAATGGGGCAGCGTTGTGATATTAATGAAGACCAGAAGTTCTCACCCCCTATGATGAAATCATCATGCTCAGATCACTCCCTTGTAACTACCCAGATACTTGCTGGAAGGCCCACTCAGCCAGCCACAGTCCAGGAGGTTCCTGCAGTGCACTAATGGTAACTTCGTGATGCAAATGGTGGAGGAGCCAACTAGAAAAGGAACGCTGCTGGATCTTCTATTCTCTAATAAGGAGGGTCTGGTTGAAGTGGTGACATTTGAGGACAGACTCGGCAGCGGTGACTGTGAGATGGTATTCAGGATCTCATGTGGCAGGAACACAATACCAAGCAGAATCACAACATTGGACTTCAGCAGGGCCAACTTTGGCATTTCTAAGCAATTGCTAGAGGAAATCCCATGGGACAGGGTAAAGGGGCTGGACAGTTGGTTAACATTCAAGCACCGCTTCCTCCAAGCTCAAGTTCAGAGCATCCCAACAGGCAGAAATCTTCTTGACTTCTGGAGAAGGGAGCCAGGAGAACCAGAGAGTTAAACAAGGAACTGCTGGGCAAACTCAAATGGAAAAAGAGTCTATGGATCATGGAAGGAAAGGCTGGCCACTTGGGAGGAACATAAGACTATTGTCAGAGGACACAGGGAAGCAATCAGGAAAGATAAGGCCTCCTTGGAGCTAAACCTTGCAAGAGAGGTCAAGGACAACAGAAAGGGCTTCCTCAAATACATTTAAGTTAAAACTGACACTAGAGGCAATGTAGGCCCACTGATGAGTGAGATGAGTGCCCTGCTGTCTGAGGGCAAGGCTAAGGAAAGGATACACTCTATGCCTTCCCTATATTACCAGGGTGTGCTGTGAGGTACCCGGATGCCTTCCAAGCTCCGTGTTGAACCATCTCAAGCCTTGTAAAAGCTTCTTGCACACTGTGAGCCCCTCGGGTTTGTTAAGCTGTCTCCTGGAGCCCAGACTGGATGTAGTGCCTGGATGAGGCCTGATGGATGCTAAGTAGAAGGGCTTTTCTGTCTAGGCCAGAAAGACAGGAGAAGCCCTGCCAGAAGAAACAAGTGTTGCCTCCTGGGGGAGGAAGCAGGGGAGCCCAAAGGGCTGGCCAGCAGTGTTGGGCTGTGGAGCAAGCCTGTGGGACTTTGTTCTTGTCATAATTTAGACCGAGCTGGCAACTAAGCACCACGGGGCTGCTTGGCCTGGTGGGATGGGAGAGTTGGGAGAAGAAAGTAAAACCCCATGGAATGATATAATGAGAATTTAATAGAACATCACAGAGATAAGAAACTATAGTAAAGAAAAAAAAA